>JAODAL010049579.1:0-28072 GCA_025379985.1 Phyllomedusa bahiana | reverse complement strand
GCCTGTTTGTTGCAGCAAAGTAAATGAAGACTAGCAAGGACACCGCAGTGTTCCTGGAGTGGCAGGAATTTAATAGACAAGAATTGGTTATTTCCTTATTATAGCACAGTCCTTGCTCTTAGACTTAAAAACAAACAAAAAAAAAAAAAAAACTTGAACTGTAAAGTAAATAATAACAATGCAACAGATCTATGGGCCTGTAATACGATCCGTAGGGACTCCATCTACCGCTCTAAAGGCCTGATGCTTGTGCTGTATGTGTGTATATATGTATGTTTATGTGCGTGTGTGTCAATGTATGTGTGTATATATACCGTACACACATAATAGCTTTACACATTGTGTATAAATATTTTCTAATTTTGTATATTAGGAGACAATTGGATATCTAAATACAATCGCGGGATATTTTGAGTCGTATATCATTTGGGCAAAGAATATGGTGAGTAAGGAATATTCATCTCTTTCTTTTTTTCATTTTCAAAGTTTAACTTAAAGGGGTTTTGCCACGATCTCATTTCATACCTCCTGCATCCAGCTCTTCAGCTCTGTGTGCTCAGAAGGAGATGTGTGTGATTTGTTTGAATTGCATATCATGTGACCCAGCAGGATGCGTAGAACTGATGTGTAGAACTGTAATTAGCTACATTGTAGCTCAGAGGTAAAACTTTTGCCTCCAGGCACAAGGGTTCTCGGTTCAAATCCTTGCAGCAACCGAATCTGTGGATTTTATTTATTTTATCAATGCACATACATGATTTGAGTTTTTTTTTTTTAATTATTTATTTGCATTGTTTGACTAATTACTAAGGAGTACAGAGGACGGGAGTAGAGTGACAGCACCTGGGGTTTGAACATTCAGTAGCTGCCTGAGAGGAGAGGTGATGTCTGAGCATGTGCGACCAGGACTAAGGAGCTCTCAGCCCTGGTCGTATCCCCTGGAGACGAGCTGTAAACAATGGATCACTAAAGGAGCAGCTAAGACAAAAACGGTCCAGAATTTTTAATAATGATGAATGGTGAAAATGTTCATTATTTAATTTGCAAGCTTCCCACGTCAATTTTACTTCGTGGCAAAACCCCTTTAATAATGTTTTCTCATTTTTTGTACACATGTTACCATTATTATGATCTATTTATCTCAAATATAAATTTGTTGCCTGGAAATCTGTTTTACTGTATACTTCTGTGCTCCTATTTTATTAGCTGACTCAGAATTTAGCACGATGTGGACCACTAGCCAGCGCTCTGGATTCTTCCGAGGTCATTGTGTGTCAGTATCTTGTGGACTCTTTGGTAAGAATACCCAAATGTATATAAATATTTGCATCAAACTGGAAACTTCTACATGAAGAATCATTCTTGTTTGTGCAGAGCGTTAGTGTCTATCCTGCTGTCAACCAGAATCCATCCAGGGAAAAATCACAATGTTGGTTAGGTGTGAATTAAACCTGTGTATGAGCAGCTTAAAGGTAGCCTGTCAGGTGATTTATGCTGCCCTGAGAGCAGGATGTGATGGAGACAGAAGAAAGAGAAAAAATAATTCATCATATCACGCTCTAGCAAACCTCTTGTAAGCCAAAAATGTGTTTACAGAACTTTGGAAAAGCTTTCACTTGTGTTTTATTTGGGGTCTTATGTGACCCCATATGATATTTATATGCGGATTTATTGTATTGCTTTAGAAGGGTAGAAACCAATAGCATTTACTGCATTATTAAGGACCAAAGACCTATATCTGAAATAATAGATGCAAAGATATAATAAAAAATTATCGCTAATAATAGAAGGTGTGGGGTCTCAAGAGACCCTAAGGAGAGTACAAAGCTTAAAGAGATTGCAACATTTTATTCATATGTTCTATCATGAATCCCCTCTGTGTAACATAATGGAGATTACCGCTTAGGACCTTTCTCTGGTGGACCTGCCATGTCCATGTAATATAAAGCTGGCCTATTATTTGAGTTGCTTTCATGTAATATTACCTTTCTCTGCCCTGGCTTATATTTAAAAAGGCCTTGTCATTTATGGGACTACCGCCTACAGGCCACATACATATGGTTAAGTCACGTACACAGGCCAGGTACGTGACTTAAGTGTTACAGATTAGTTGGCCCCCACTCCATGTTCTGCTGCATGGTCCTTCTGTTTGGCTCAGAATCCTCCTTTAGTAGCAATCCATCTAGCACAGAGAACCTCTATGATAGGGGAATATAATGAAACATTCCTCAATAGACCTCCAGGTGAATCTTCGTACGGTCTTAGCCTGCTATGGACCCATACTATACCTATGCCTGAGGGCCATGTTCAGGCTCGGATTGGCCCACAGGGGAATAGGGGAAACCCCCGGTGGGCCCCTGAGCATGGTAGACCTGAAGTTGTTTTTTATGTTTTTTAACTCCATATACATTCTCAGAAAATGCAAAAAAGCAGAGAAAGAGAGGCAAAAAGTAAGAAGCAGAGTATAGGAGGCATCTACAGTTATTGATAGTAGCTGTAGGGTGGGCCCCTAAAATAAACTCCACTGGTGGGCCCATAAAAACTCAATTGGTGGGCCCTAGTGTCAACTCCACCTGTGGGCCCAAGGCACTCCAGTCTGACACTGGCCATGTTATGGATTTGTCCAACATGAATCTCTTGTGCAGCAATGTGCATGAGGCATTTTAGGTACAAGTGGGTGTTTTTGTTGAACATTAAGGGGTTTAGCCATCTTATAAAGTGATTGTAGAGGTCCAGCTTCTTAGCTCCCTATTTATCCTAAAAATGAATGGGTGGCAGCACTAAACTAGCAGCATTGCTATGACGCCCAGGGGTCAAAGCCCTCTGCTTGTAAAGTGATAGCGTATCGTTAGGATGAGCTATCACTTTATATGATGGGAATAAAAAAGCAGTGTATTGAGTCTCTATTGAGATTTGGGGAGGGGGTACTACATAGGTATGTATGTGGCAACTGTTTTTTTCTTGTATTGCTTATCGTTCTTTTTTTTCTTTTTTCCCCAGAATGCTTTCTGGTTCAGCCTGGGTTGGTGCACAATTTTCTTCATTCCCAGCATTATCTTGTCAGTGAAACTGGCAAAACATTACAGGAGGATGAAAACCTCCGATATCTATGAGTAAGTAGTCCTGCTGTTCATCTAGATTCTGGGATGTCGGGTTTTGTTAAATTTCTTTTACCTGGAAAAAGCTTGTTTTATTAGTAATAGGCACTTAAAGGGATGTTCTAATCACACCGATTTATATCGCAATAGGATAAGCCGTAAATGTCTGGTAGGTGTGGGTCCTACCTCTGCAATCTGCACCGATCTTGAGAACAGGCCCCCATAGTCTCTGTGCAGAACAGAGAGGAGGTGGCACTTGCTCAGTTCTCTCCATTCATTTCAGTGGTTGTTTCGAGTACACCGCTCAGCTGTAATCACAATTCCCACAGAACAGAATGAAGAGCACGGTACAAGAGCAATTTCCTCTCCAATCTGCATAAAATCTTTCGGCGATCTGTTCTTAAGGTAGATGCAGGTCGCAGAAGTGACAGCAACACCTACCAGACATTTATGGCTTATCCTATCGAAATGTACAAAAAAACTAACTCTGGCGCTCCAATTTGAAGTGAATTAAAAAAGATTCTCATACATTTCTATATTTGATCCACTTTATTACATTATCCAGACCTCAAGATGAGCCTGAAGAAAGGCCTCAGGCCGGAGCACTGCTGCGAGATCACACAGTGGTTTTTAACAACATAGATTAAAAAGGGATGAGAAGCTTACGTTCCTCACTTAAAAATGGAGTGCTGATTCTTTCTTGCATGTCTATGTGGTGGCCTAATACCCACACATACAATAAGAGAATTGAAAGTGCTGCCCATGCATTGGATTCCCTTTTAATACATGTGTACACGTTGGCAAACATTACATCAAAAAAATTAGTGAACTTTGAAAACAATCTTGAAATGGTATAAATTACCATTTTCTGTCTAAACGTCCTGGAGGCCAGAGTCACCATGGTGGCACAGTTTGTATGGTATACCTTATCCTCTTCTGTCTATGTGTAAGCCAGGAATACGAAGAGAGGGAGGCGAGTAATACATGACTGCAAGATCAGTTTACACAAAATTTGTAGTATGTAACCATGGGAACACACAGGTCTAGATGGGAGCTGTGAACACAAAACTGTGGCTCTTATGGTTGGTTGGTTAGAAGGCACATGATTCTTCATGGTTTGGGGTGAATACGTCTCTACCATACATATTACACACTGGTGGTTTGCCAATTTTGAGTTGACAACAATCTAGTGTGTATAGGAACCTGTCCCTCTGTGTCTCCCATTGAGGGGCAGAGGGACCCAACAGTGTATATTCTGGATAGTAACCCATTATGATCTGTTTTTTTACCCAAAAGATAAGCAGCTTTTGAGGTCCCGGCAGTCACTTATCCTCATTTCCCTATTCAAATAATATGCATACTTAGCTGAGATGAATAAGCACGTCTATGAAGAGACTGTGATATCTTGTTTTTAACATCTGTTTATCTTTGTCTCATTTTCACAGAAGCACCAATGATCACATGGAGATGTAAGTGTAGATAGATATTATCTGCTAGAATAGCCCAGGGCCATGCATATTAGGATATGTTCACATGGCTTAATTGCGAGATATACAGTACGCCCCGCAATTACGCCGGGTGTTCGGGAGTCGCGCTAATACGCACGTACTCCCGAGCAAGGGGGAGGGGGCAGCCCGCCGGCCCCATAGACTGTCATTACTCGCGGCACGTATTCGCCACAAGTAATTGACATGTCACTTATCTCCCCACGCGTACAATACGATCGTATTGTATGAGCGGGGAGAGGAGGCGTAATCCATAGTTCTGTATGAGAACTGTGGATTACTGTAATTTCTACACGTATCTCGCTCGTATTAGAGCACAAATACAACATTCCCCCGTGTGAACATAGCCTTAGGGGAGGGGAGTGTTTATTTTGATACTGTAGCTTCTTTAGCTTCTCCAGACTGTGGCCCCACTTTCTCATGCATTGACTCTTCTGTTCACCTCTTGATAGTAATAATAGTGCAGATCCCATTATTGGGAAATTATTCCTGGTGCTTTGGTCACAGTAAAGTGGATATCCAGTTTATTTTGATTAAATGTACTGTATGTGCCATTGCCCGACATCATTTGGACGTGAACAGTTCTGAGCAATGATGTCCTTGACGGCATGTGACTGCTGTGGCCAGTCAGTGGCTGTAATGGTCTTGAGCCAACACCTGTAGCTAGAAGTCAAAGGAAGAACCAGAGGAGATGGCGGACAGTGGCATCATTGGAACGGAAGGGAGTATGTTTTTTTTTAAACCGGGGCACCAGCAGCTTCGGTATTTTTAATAAAAATAAACTAGACACTACTGTATGCTTTGTTAGAAAGTAAGGGTATGTTCACATGACGTATTTGCAGGGTGTGTTTTGGTGCGTAATTGGCCTGCAATGCGGCCAAAGTACGTCCCGCAAATACGGTAAAATCATATCACTCATTGAGTGCCATGAGAACCCAGCGTATTTCCTGAGAATATGAAAGTAATAGGAGGCTGGGCTGTAGTGCTGTTGAAAGTACGCAATGGCCAGCACATATTTTCAACAGCAGATGTATTGTGGCGCGCACAGGTAGGCACTGCAAAACATCGTGTGAATACTGTATACCCTAAAAAACTTGGGGGGTAGAGACATTTCAGTTTTTAGTCAATTTTATGGTTAGATGTGGGTAACTAAATTAAACCAAAATCTCATGTTGTCTACAATTAGTTTAAAAGGATCAGCCCTCACTCTTATCCAGTCCCACTGCCATTTTTGTCCACAGATTGTGCTTTGAATTACAGCTTAGGCTCAGTTCACGTATGTGTTACCGTTCAGAACCTCTGCCGCATATTCCATCGGGAACGATGGAAAAAATAGCACAGCAAGTTGCACTATTTTTTCCATTTACACTATGGCCACCATGGCAGACAATCAATAAGGTCCGTCAGGAGCCGGTGGAGTCTGTTGTGAACCAGACTATTCTGTGTCCGCTTCCACCTTTGCAATGGAGCTTCCGAACGAAACCTCGGACGCAGATGTAAACCAAGCCTTAGAAAAGAGACACTGTCTGTGGGGAAAAAGTGGAGCCTATTTAGTTATTTCATACAACCCCTTTAAAAAGCAAAGCTAGGCTCTAGCAGAACTATTTGCAGCTTACCTGTGGAACTGATGTACTTTTTACTAGATCCAAGCAAGTTTTCTCTAGTAACACTTCTACTTTCTGGCTTGTTGGCATTGCTATTTCTCCTGTAGTGGCTGCAGGGGAACTACACACTTTCTGATATGTTCCTTCACAGATTACAGGCAATCACTGGGGGTTTAGCAGCGGGACATCCTCTGATCAGTTTATTCAAAGGTTCCTTTAAATAAAAAGGGTTCTCCCACAGTTAATAAGACATGTAGGACTTGCAGCATCCCGTATTATCAACCTACAGTATGTACATATTCCACCACTAGAGGGAAGGAGGAATTGCAATTTAGGTGGGTAGAAGCGACATGGGAAATTCCATTAATGTTTGGTTTGGCCAGTTTCAGCCTCTTCCCTTCAGTCTGAAATCCCCTGTTGTTCTGTATTATTATTAGATTATTTGAAGCCAGCAATTTAACCATGGCTGCATGCCCAGGATTGGCAGATTGGACAGTAAATACATTCTATATTCTAGGACATGATCTCTAAATTCTTCATGATTTCTGTCAGCACTTTAATGTGTTTCACCTACGTAACCTCCATCTTTATTTATTAAAAAAAGGGAATTCAGCCTTACTCTATCTTCTAATGTATCAGAGACTTGTGTCTGTGAGCTGGGTATCCACTGAATCCCAAAATATAGAAACTTTGATGCTTTCCTAACATGCCCACAATGTAGCATTGAGGGTGTCTAAATGCCCCTAGAAGACTGAATTGGGCAGATCACAATAGAAAAAACAATTGGTTTTGTGATTATTTTATTTTTTACTTTTGTACTGTCTGTTCACTGGACTGTCTAAGGCCAGGTCTACACAGCATTGGACAAAAAACTTACTGAAAAATAAGACCTAAAACCGTTCGTAAAACTGAGTTTGTAGAGTGCATGTCAAAAACAACTAAAAACCCGACCGTTTTTTTTGGCGCTTTTTTTTTTGCAAAAATGAACAACATCAATTGCTGTGGATTTTTGGGAAAAAAAGTGACAAAAAACATTCAGCGGTTTACATAGACTTCAATAGTAAATTTTCTGCCATGCTCTGGCGTTTTTTGCAACATTTTTCAAAAACAACTAGGAGCAGGAAAAAAAAAAAAACATTCTGTGGAGACTACAGACCGTTTTTACTATTAGGCCGTGTTCACACGGCTTATTTGTCCGCGGATTGGCGCCGTACTCCGTGCCGGATTACATAGAGAACAGTGGATTCCGTCGCTCCTCCCCGCTCGGCGAATCCGCTGCGGGGGGAGAAAGTGACATGCACATTATCCAGGAGCAATACGCGCCGTGGATAATGAAAGTCTATGGGGCCGGTGTGAAGCGCCCCCGCCGCGATCCCGTCCCGACCCTTATTCACGCCGGATTTGCGAGCGCAATCCGGCTCGCAAATCCCGCGTGAATAAGCCGTGTGAACGGGGCCTTGAAGTCTATGGGATCTGTTTTCAATGGTTTTTTCAGGAGTTTCAACAAAAAACGCTGAAAAAATTACCGAAAATATGTGCAGTGGAGACCTAGCCAGAAACAAAAAAAAAAAAAAAGTCTTCTGTATGAGTAAGTTAGTGAACCTGCCAGGTGGTTTATGCTTCCCTATGTAAGAGCAGGATATAATTCAGGGAGAGACGCTGAGCTCTGTGATATTTAGGTTTACATGATTTGGAGCAGGATTTATAAGTAAAAAGAGTAGAAAATCTAAAAGTGAAAGTACTGAATGTGGGCGGGGTACTTGTGACCTTCACTGCCATCCTAGGAGTCATATATTAATACTGCCTGTGCTCAGCTTCTCTCCCTTTATTACACCACCTGACAGGTTTACTCTAAAGGGCCGTTCACACGGCTTATTTTGGGCACGGATTGCAGCCATATTGCGCGCCCAGCCTGCGCTGCAATACAGCTGGAATCCGTCCCAGCCATTATGGTAATCCACAGTTCTCATAGAGAACTGTGGATTCCGTCTCTCCTCCCCTTGGCGAATCCTCCGGGCGTGGAGAAATTGACATGCACATTATCCTGGCAGGATACGCGCCGTGGATAATGAAAGTCAATGGGGCCAGCGGGCAGCGCCCCCGCCCCTTATTCAAGCCGTATTGCGGGTGGAATCCGTCTCGCAATTACGGCTTGAATAAGCCGTGTGAACCGGCCCTAAAGGGTCACTCTGGAAAAATTAGGCTAGGGGGTTGGAGCATGACACAGGGATACAAAGAACACAGGAGAGTGCTGCCATCTCATGTCCCGCGTTAGGCTTGACCCAGCTTTTTCTCTTTAAAGAGGCCAATGCAAACATTGCTTGTTAAATAGGTGCCCCCTCTATGAATAATCTCTACTTATTAAAGGGGTCTCTTGATAATAAGCTAGTCCCAAAGTAATCAGCTGGCATCTTTGGTGAAACCTCCTAGAAACTGTTTCATTTCCCTGCAACACCACAACAGGAGGAATTAAAGGGGATTTGCCACCAGACCAAGTACTGACCTCCGTTCAGCATGAGAGCAAGATGTAAACAAATCATGCTGAGTCATGAAGCTGCAGTGGAGAGAGGGAGAGGGGAGGGGGGAGTGAGGAATCCAAAGGGAGGTTCTCAAAACTTAAGTGTACTTATAAAAAAGTACAACAGTGGATTCAATACAGCAAGACACAGAGCCTCAGACGGCACTGTCAGGAGAAAACCTTATCTGCTAAGCAGCTAATGTAATGTAAACAAATCACGCAGCAAGAGAGGGAGACGCACACGAACAAAACAGCCAGAGCACGAGCCTGCATAAGGGGATCCTGGGGACATGTTCACTCAAATAATAAAACTATAACTTGTGAATTCTTTTATACAAAAGAGAACACCTATTCTAAACAGCAGATTGAAAGCTTCTTCATCAGATAAACAGGGATCTAATAACACTAAGTATTTTTACAAAACATACTGAAGCGTGCACACAAAAAATTATTCTAAAAACGTAAGCATAGGTCACATAAAAAGCAATAGCTAATCTAAAAATATCAGTGGACACAAAAGACTAAATAAAACCTAAGGTATATGAAAAACCGGGGGACCTTAGTTTCAGTATTTGATCAAATTGTATTAACTCACCCCCCCAAACGAAAGGGGGACCAGAGCGGGTGAGCCCCTCACTAAATATCTTCCTCACTGGGGGTCAATCCAACTGCAATTTCAGGGAATGGTAGGAACCACAACGGGGTCACCCTGCATGGTTAAAAAAGGCAGCTGTGTGCAGCAAGCCAATGAGATTCCCATCTCAAATAAAACTAAAAATACTGAAACTGGCACATCTAAAATAATTCTGAAAAATAAGCATAGGTGCACACTAAAAAGGCTATGATATATCTAAAAAAATATCAGTGGCACACTAAGACTAAAAAAAACCGGATATGAAAACTGTATCAAAAGAAAACTATGCTACCTGGTGCTTAAAGCCATATTCTGCCTGTCATCAGAATTTAAAAAGTGATTCACGCAAGCGCGGCCTTTTAGCTCCTTGGTGTGATAGGGGAAGCTTTGTGGTAACCAAGGGGGGTTGAGAAAGCTGTAGCTCTCAGAGTTTTCACTTTTTTTAATCACATATATTTAGAAAAGTGATTAACATTAACATTACATGGTGGCAAAACCCCTTTAAGTATTATACCCTTCTCATTCACATCATTAAGTTGTGTGAGTAATGCAGGAAGGGGGAAGTTCCTCCAGAATGAGACAAGCTGTAGTGTATGTTCAAACAGTTGATTTGGACGCCGATTCAGGGCGGAATGCGCCTCAGAATCCTCATCGAATCTGACTGAAATAATCTTCATCCCATGTAAAATCCACATCGTTGCTCACATGACCCTCATTTTTTCAGCATGGATTTATTTTTAGCACTGAAAATATTTAGCGCTGAAATTAACTGACATGAGTTCTTGAGGTGGATTCCACGCTAAAAATGCCCATAGGAAACCATGGAGAGTCCACCTCTAAATCTCATCACACAAAGTGTGGCAAGGATTGGTTGCAGATCTAACATGGATCCGCGCCTAAAATCTGCCTGGCAAAATATTGTCCAAAAAGGGTCCAACAATCCATGTTTAAAAACTGCCGCTGAAATTCTCATAAAATCCGCATCAGAAAGGGGAAATTCACACGACAAATTTAAGTGTAGAATCCACGTGGATTCTTCTGTTGAAAAAATCTGCATTAAGAACCACATGCAGTACATGTTCAAATAATTTTGTACGTGCCGTTAATTGCATGAGGATCTTAGCCATCCCATTAATAGGGTACATGTGAATGGGTTTTCTAAATTAGACAACTCTTTTAAGGATCCTAGTAACTTGACCACAAATATGTATTTCTCTTTGCAGGACATCTACATCCCAGCAGTTCCTAATCCCTCGAGTTACTGCAAAAGCGTGAGGAGTTTACCATCGAGGATGAACAAGACCTTTTATAGCACTATCCAAAGTGACACCGGGCCATGTTGTTTGCTGTCCTCTTGGAGATTGTGCTTTCCCTTCCATGAGGACGTATTTATTGATAAAAATTGTATTTAATTTCCAATCTTTTACTTTAATTCACTGACTGTGAAGAATCCCATGCCGGGTCAGCTGGACCCAAAGTGGAAATCCTTTAGAAAATTGTGATTTTGTTGTAGGGTGGAGGGTTCCCATGTATAAATGTACAGAATATAAAACAGTCCTGCTTGAGCCACCAATGAATGTAGACTCTACTGACGGGATCTTGGCAGTAACTGTGACTTGTGATTTTTCTACCAAGATGTGAAGTATTTTTTTCCTATGTTCTGATTTTGTTATGTAGCGTTTTGTTTTTTTAAGAAGAAAAACATAACTATTTTAAGTTGTGTGCAAAAGTAGTCTAGATAAATCCTATCTTTTGCATACAAGCATTGTACCGCCATTGTGTGATTTTTATTTATTCTTTTGATCTCATCACCATCACTCAATGCCTGATGTAAATTAGTAACCTTAGTTGTATCTTAGGGCTTTACCCGTCCTTGGATAATGTAGATAGCCTGAAAGCAAATGTCATGCTACTGTATGCTAATATGTAGTTAGATGGTAATTGTGATTAACTGGGGATTAGAGAATCTGGACACTTGACACAACCTGCAGTTACAAAAAGGCTACACAGAGCAGAGCATATATCAGAAAGGTGTAGGTAACAGAGTACCAACACATAACATACACCAAATAAAATGAATACATTTTATTAATATATGATTAAAAATACATTACAAAACATGATTCCACTTCAAAATACAAGAATAAAAAAACAATAGTAAATGTATAAGAAATATATAAAGCTTTAGATGCTCAAACAAGCATCATAAATAGTAACATATAAAGGCAAGAGATACAGACCATATACAAGTGCTGCAGACAAAGTGTGGGCGAAAGGTATGGTGAGGTACACATACAGTGTCCATCTCTTGCCTTAAAAGCACAAATAAAGTACTAAAATATTATGTAGGTTACTATTGATTATACTTCTTTAAGCAAATTTATGAAGATTTATATATTTTTGCTCACTTATTTATTACTCAAGGCATGTGGTAGATACTGCCTCTGTCTGTTTTTATTTTTCATGTATTTTGCAGTGCAATCATGTTTTGTAATATATTTTTAATCCTGTAATAAAGGGTATTCTCATCATTCTGTTTCATAGAGCCACAGCCAGCTTCAGGCTCCCATTTCCTGGTCATACTGTGGGTGGTTCTACAGCAGTGATTGGCATATCACCCCAGCAATGTCCTTGTAATAGGATCAGCTAGGAATAGCAAACAGAATGTTGTCAAAAGTAAGGCTACAGAGCTTTAACAGGGTGGTATCATTTCATTGAATGGTCTTCAGAATAAGGGGATAGTGAATACAAGCAACTTTACAATTGGATGTCATTAGCAAAGCGGTCTTGTTATCACAGGATCCCTTATCTTCTGTTTCTGCAAACACAGTTCCCCGGTGCTGGTCGGATTCCTCCTCCTTGCATTTCACTAGCTGAGAGCTCATTTACATTCTGTTCGGCTGTATTCGCGGAGCTTGCATTCCTGCCTCTCACTCAAAGTAAGGGACTGGCGCATTTTCACTCTGCACAGCCAGAAGAAACAGAATAACACTACAGGGCTTCTACAATCAGAAAACAGCACAATTGTGTGACTGTGCCTAAACATAGAAGGAGAATTTCACTCTGCACAGCTCTGGAGGAGTTTATACAAGACTGGATTCAGTTGTACCATGAATGCAAGCTTGTGGTATGTAAACCGCTCTTACAAAATACGACTGCATAAGGAGAGACACAGTGACATGTGGAGTGGGGGCGGGGCGGGGCGGGGGACACACGGAGCCAGCATGAACAGTGAAGCGGGGATGATATCATCCCTTCAGTGAAGAAACGCCCCTGGATTTGAGCTGAGAAGCTGGAGAGCACAATGGAACAGCCAAACTGATGAAGCCATACATCCCCTTTAAAGGGTTAAAGTTTGTCAGTAACCTAGATAAACAAGCTCCTGTTGTATTAATAGCACACAGCAGAGCGTGACCTCACCATGGTCGGGCACAGCAGCTGGAGCAATGAGAGCAGATAAAAGTGGTCAGTAACTTATGGAAACTTGTGCACACAATCATGAGTGAAGATCAACTTTAGCTCATAAAAGAAGCAAAATCCGAACAGCAGTATATTTGGTAATAGTCTTTAGTCACTTTTCCCGACATGTTTAAAGCTAATCACTGTGGTGAGAAAACCACTGTGAGCAAATGTATGTATTTCATTTGTTATATGTGATTTTTAGATACTAAACTTGACAAGCTTCCATATATGAAAGGTTATTGTCTTTACAGTTGGAACCAGAAGTTGACATACACTATAGAAAGACACAAATGCAGGTTTTTCTCACATGAAACCAGAGTAAACCTTACCCGTTTTAGGTCAATTAGGATTACAAAGATTATGTATACCTGCCAAATGCCAAAATGAGAGAATTTGTAAGGCATTTTTATTACTTTCTACAAAGTCAAAAGTTTACGTACATTTTAGTAGTAGTTGGTAGCATTGCATGACTTGGGTCAAATGGTTTGGATATCCTTCTACAAGATTCTCACAATAGTTGGTAGGAATTTTGGTCCATTCCTCCTGACAGAACTGAATCTTTAACTTCCTCGCTGATGTCTTGAGATGTTGCTTCAGTATTGCCACATAATCTTCTTTCCTCATGATGCTATCTATTTTATGAAGTGCACCAGTCCCTCCTGCAACAAAACAACCCTACAACATGATGCTGCCACGGTGATTCACAGTTGGGATGGTGTTCTTAGGCTTCCACACGTCTTCCTTTTTCCTCCAACTGTAACAATGGTCATTATGGCCAAACAGTCCAATTTTAGTTTAGTCAGACCACATGACATGTCTTCAAAATTTAGGTCTTTGTTCTTGAGTGTATTTGCAAACATTAATCTGGCTTTTATGTTTCTTTTGGAATAATGGTAGAGTGGCCTTTCAGCCCATGATGATACAGTACTCGTTTCACTGTGGATAATGACACAATCTTACCAGCTTCCACCAGCATCTTCACAAGGTCTTTTGCTCTTGTACTTGGGTTTATATGCACATGTCGGACCAAAGCACATTCAGCTCTGAGATACAGAACCCGTCTCCTTCCTGAGCAGTATGTTGGCTGCACATTCATATCTTGTTTATACTTGCATATAATTGTTTGTACATATGAACGAGGCATCTTCATGTATCTGAAAATTGCACCCAAGGATGACCCTCGTTTAAGTCCACAGTTCTCTTCCTGATATCTTGGCTGATTTTATTTAGACTTTTCCATGATGTTACACACAGAAGCAGTGTGTTTTGGGCGTGCATTAAAAAAAATACATCCACTGGGTTGTCAGATGCTTCCAAAGACATGATATAGTAGTATAATGTTGTACCATGTTAGCCATAGAAAGTAGTAGAAGAGTGAAAAAAATCATGTGATACCTTTTAGAGGCTAACTGAGTAAATTTGATGGTGAGCTTTCGAGAGTACTAGCTCTCTTCTTCAGACATGGTGTTATTCAACAAACTGAAAATTCACAGACTTTTTATACACAAAAGACATCGATCTTCAAAAGGAACTTAGAATCCTTAAAAATAAAAAAAATGCAATATAAGTAGAGCAGTTATTTACAACAGCTCAAGAAATAAACAGGCTGGAAACTCGTGAGGCATGACAGAGACATCAGTAATTATTTCTCTTATCTATTTGCAATCAGGGGTGATTTGTTGCCCTCACAGTTCATAGATAGTGTGACATGAAGCTGCTATGAATATTCAATCCATTTTGCAGTTTTACATTTTTGCATTAACTTATATTCCCATTCCTTCCTCTCCCTTTGTGTCTTAAAATGTCCCATTAAGACTATAACCTGTAAATCTTCCATGGAGTGATTTTCTCCAGAGAAATGTGCGGCCACTTGGAGATCAGTTCTGCTATTATTAATGGTGAATCTGTGTGAATCATGCGCTGGCTGAGTCTCTGTCCTGTTTCCCCCACATAAAGGCCTGTGGTCGGACATTGCGCACACATGATCAGTTACACCACATTGCTAGACCTGCAGGAAAATGTCCCCCTAATTCTGTGCACCTGTTGGGATTGTGGGACAGGTACACTGTCAGCAGTGTGGATGTGCCTGCAGGTCTTGCACCTGTTCTGCAGGCAGGGTGAGGTGCCATTTTCTGTTGGGACTTTCAGGGCGCTCCGGACAATAATACGCCGCAGAACAACAGGACAACTGCTCTACTTGTATTGCATTTTGTTATTTTTAAGGATTCTAAGTTCCTTTGAAGGTCCATGTCTTTTATGTATAAAAAGTCTATGAATTTTCAGTTTGTTGTATAACACCATGTCTGAAGAAGAGAGCAAGTACTCGCGAAAGCTCACCCTCAAATATACTCAGCCTCTAAAAGGTATCGCCTGATTTTTTCACTCTTCTAAAGACATGATATAGTCCTATGGGCTGTCCCAAATTGTTTAAAAGCATAGTAATCCTAGTGTATGTAACTTTTGACTTTGCAGAAAGTAAAAAAAAAAAACAAACTTAAAAAATGCTCTCATATTATTCTGGCAATCTAAATAATTTTGGTAACCTGATACACTCCTAGTGCAGAGCCTGATTGGGTGGTGCAGGACCCAGGAAGTCTCTACTTGGTGTTCTTGAAATTTCTGCTCCACCCATACAAGTTTGACACTAGCCCCAACACCGTGTACGAGAATGGTCCTCTACATATTTGTTCAGATAAGCACAGCCTTTCCGGATACTGACAGAAGAATATATATTGGTGTAAAGTAGTTACATTCTTTTAGGCAAAATCCTCATAAGCATGAGTTTGGGAATATTCACACATGGAAATTTCATTGTAACATAAAATCCATTCATCTGAAGTGGGTTCTTTCTGCAACAAGCACATAGATTTTTGTAAGCCACATGCTGGTCAATGGAAGAGTCCTAGAAATATCTGCAACTTGAACTTAGCCTCAGCCGTTGTCAAATTTCATACCATTATTCTTTGTACGAGTCGGTTAACTGACAGCTGTATCCTATATGGATAGATTGCTTTACAAGTTTCTTGTCCTGTCATTTTTGGAAGAACCGTAGTCTCTTCCCCCTTTTGACTACAGCTTCTGAAAGTTAATTACGAGGCTTGTGCTTGTACATTAGTTGGTGGAATGTAACCAACAGAATATGATGCCAGGGGCACTTTACTGTCAGAGTCTTATTGTCTTCTAGGAAGAACAGGCTCATTATGT
This sequence comes from Phyllomedusa bahiana, assembly GCA_025379985.1. Lineage (NCBI taxonomy): Eukaryota > Metazoa > Chordata > Amphibia > Anura > Hylidae > Phyllomedusa > Phyllomedusa bahiana. The sequence goes on along the minus strand of JAODAL010049579.1, from coordinate 12,047 downwards.
TATGCAGCCCACCCCACACCCATCCGTGATGTCTCATGTGATCCTCAGACAAAATTTCACTAGTTAAATCCCTCAAACCTACAAATTAGGACATAGCGGCTGTATACTTAGATCCTTAAAGAGTTTTCTTTCTACGACAAATAAAGGTGGCCATACGCTATACATAGCTTGTCTGGCCAATAGCTATTCCTCTTGACCCTGTCCATACACAAGCATGTTCACCTACTTATTTGGAGTGCTGATCAGCACTTCTTAAAGGGGTTGTCCATTCTTTTAAAAGGAAAAATTTTGCGAAAAAAATTCTCTCATATAAACGAGGGGGACCTGCAAAGATCTCAGGTAATAAGGTGCCTTCAAGTGAAACGGAAATGACCAGCGCTGGCCAGGATGGAAAGTTAGCAATCGGATGAAGAAACCATTTCATTATTGCCAGGGACAACACGTTTCGTGCCAGTGGAATAGGCCCTTTATAAGGTACAACACCGCATACAGATTACTACAACTCTGTTTAAAATGTTTCAAACAATTGGGCTGAACATACCAAAGGGTTGGGCCCTGAGTGACCATGGGACTAGGTCCATTTAATCCTAAACACACACTTTTTAATAAGCTAATGCATGGATTTAGCTTGTTTCATTGCATAATAAACCCTTACTAACATTGGAGGTACCTATACATCCTAGCGAGGTAGGTGTTGCCGCAAATGAACGTATAGGTGCGTCCTGGACATTGTGCTGTCTCGCAAGATCGAAGCATGGAACCAGCTGTATATTACAGCCGGCCCAATGGTGTGTCACCACGACTGGGTGCAGCGATTAACCCCTTAGTTGCCATGGTCAAATGCGAGCACAGCAGATAAGATGAAGACTGAAGGAGGAAGCTCTTCCTAGCAACCTGGAAGCCTACCAAAGACTTCCGGGCTGCATGCGACATCACTATGCCTGGCTGTGCCCGCAGGGTTCAACTAGGCATAGTGATTGACAGTTATCATGCATAGCAGTACTGCTTTGCCATGCAACAGTGATATAAAGATTTTAAAAAAAAAAAAAACTTTTTTTTTTAAAACATATACAGCGGCCATTCCAATTTACCCCCAATCCCCCCCAAAAATTTTTAAAAAAAATTACGTACCTGGGGGGGGACCGGAAGCCGAGGAAAATGGCCGCAGCTTAGCTGAGTCCTGCTGCCGGTATCCTAAATAGACCCCTTTGCGTCCTAACGGCCCAATGGAAGAAAGGGAACCCCAGCCGCCGCCTAACGCTTCAGGAGGGCCCCGGTCGGTCGCGGAGCCAATCGGTGCGGGACACGTACCTCGGCCCCGTTCTCTGGCCGGCCCCCCTTGGCCTTTTCGCCGACATCACGCCGCCCCCTGCGGAGGCGCGCTCCCCCGCGCGATATCCTCGGGCACCCTTGGCAGGGGGGCATCCCCCGAGTGGAACCCGAGTAGCCCGGGGTTGAAGGAGAGCACCGCGTCCTCCCAGCACGCCTCGTTTCTTCGCACGGCCCCAAGGGACCGGGTACCGGACCCTGCAGTGTCCTCCCCCTGCCCCCCGCAGGGGAGCACATGCAGGGCTCACCATCCACCATGGCGCAGATCAGCCCTCATACAGCTCGGTGGTGGCCAGCCCCCCTTCCCCTGAAATCAGACCCGCTCCTCTCCCCTGGGCCTTTGGGGCATCTGACATGCTGGACCCAAAGCTATCCAGCTCCCTTTCTCCACATATCAGGAGTTTGGCAGCGGGTATTTCCGGGCGGGGCTCTCCGCACCCTCCTTGCCCTACGCAGTCCCATTTCCCTGACCATTGGGCATGGACTGACTTGATACAACAACTGCCTAACGGGGTTGAGTGGGGCGTGGTCTCAGGGTTGGGCCCTGCAGAGAGGAGATTCCCTAAAATCGGGCAGGACATTACGCAAATGCTACCCGCGTGGAAACGCTTGGGAGGACCTGATAACACGCGAAAATACATCTCTAAAATCCCCCTTCAATCTCTGCGAAATTCTCGGTCAGGAGCTGGTTTCGATATGGGGGTTTTGGGGACAACCGCGGCGGCCAGGAACAACATTGAGTTCGGGGGTCCCGGAAACGGGGGGAGGAGGATTGCAGGGCCATCCGGGGACTCTATATTAACCCTCTTGGAGCAACCCTCCCCGCCCCACCCAAGTTTTACAGGGCCCACAGGGCTCCCCCCCAAAGGGCCCCTCTCCCCCCCCCCAGGGATGTTATATGCTGCCTACATGACCTTCGGTGAAAAAAGAAAATAATGGAGAAGCCAGGGCCTACACAGCATCGGACTATCAGGGGACTCCATACAGATCTTCGCTGACCTCTCCGGGCACCCATTGCAGAAGCACCGCCACCTCAGACGCTGCTTGTATTCCTAAAGAGAATCGTACCCTTTTATAGGGGCATTTTCCGTTTGCTCCCTGCCAAATTAGGGTCGTCAGTGTTCTTCGTGTCTTTGCTGTTGAATTTCTGCAATATCCTGAAAATTCCCACTCCAAAGAGGGGACGTTGGGGAGCTGTCTGCACTCCCGCCCCCCACCCCCCGCCAGTTTGGGAATCGGTTGTGACCCGAAGGGACGCTCCCCAGGGACCCTTCCTTCACCCCCAAAAACCCCCGACGCCTCCCCCCCGCTGATGCGGGACTCCATACTGACTGGGGGGCCTTTTCAAATCCCGTCCCCTCCTCTTGGAGCTATTGCCCCCATCTAGGGGCTTTCTTAGCTTCTGATTTTATGGGCTTATGATGTTTATTTTCTTGTATTAAGGTTTAGGCCGCAGTGTAGCCTCACAGCTTTGGTTTTTTATCCTTGTTTGTTGAGAGCATTTTTCGCTTCCGGATTCCTCTCCCCCTTCCTGCCTTTTGGCGGGGGGGATTTGAGCCCTTTTTTCCCTCCCTCAGGGGGGGAGGTCTGTCTGAGGGCCTTTCCCCTTTTTAAGGAGGCCTCGTGGAGACCTTTTTTTTTTCCCGGCCCCCCTAACCGGCGCATTGCGCTAAAAAGGTAAAAATAAGAGCTGGGCCCTGGGCCAGGGGATATTTTTCCTCTACTTTGGTGACCCCGCATCCTCGGTTTTTATAGTCGGTTGTTATAACGATGTTTTTCGGTTTTCTTTTTGGTCTGTTTGTTTGTCTCCCCCACCTTTTGTTGTCCCACCTTCCCGCCCCCCCCCACCTTTTCCCTTTTTTTTCCTGCTTTCTCATCTTCAGGTGCAGTAAAAATTCCTGGACTCCACTGTTGGGGAAGGACCCCTCTGGACCACTCATCTCAAGGTAGCCCCCCTACACCGGGAAAAATGGTACGTTGTGTCAATTTTTAAACTTAAAGGACTTAACTCAAAACATTAAGCGTAGGTGGCCCTGAAGGAATGTAGGCCCCTGCGAGTCGACATTGTGTTTTTTTACAGGAAACCCACTTTGACTCCAAAAGGCTCATTCAGCTTTGCTCCCCTATTTAATCCCCCGTTCCTGCATTTAAGACGGGAAAAGAGGCGGAGTGGCATACAAATAGCCAAACCCTAGATTGCAGGTTGAGTTATCGCTGGCTGACCCGGGATGGGCGGTAATCACCCTTTAAAAAGCTACTTTTAGGGGGAAACGATTACATTATGTAACGGGTAGCCCCAAAATGTCTCCAGGCCCCCTTCCTAAATGGGGTCTTTTCTAACTGCAAATTTTTTCCTTTGGGCCCCCTGCCCCTTGGGGGGGGGGGGGGGGGGGGGGGATTTTAAATTTAGATTTTCTCGGAAGCCCATGGCTAGATTAATGGGTGGAAAGACCCAAAATCCTTTTCACTTCCCAAATTTTGTCACACCCTTTTAGAAAGCCCTTTCGCCCCAAAACGGTCTTTCGCCCTATGGGGACAATCCGAAAAAGTAGGAGTATTCTTTTTTTTCCCACCCTCATAAAAAGCACCTAGGCTTATTATTTTTTTGCCAAATGTCCCAACACTTAGGGCTCTGGGGGGTTCCCACATTGACCATAACATGGTCGGATCACGCCCCAGTCACGGTCTTTTAAAAATTTACAGCTCCGTCAGCGGGGTAGGTCATTGGGGCTGAAGAAAACTCATTAAAAAAAACACCTAAAAGGGCAGTTGCGTGAGTCGCTCAGTTCCTATTTCGATCTAATGTGGGTTCTGTCTTGTCCATCCCTCCCCTGGGAAACCCCAAGGCAGTCTTTAGGCAATTGCATTGCCCTAGGACCCAAACTTAAAAGAGATTTCCGCAAAAGATCCAACAGCTAGTCCCTCCTAAAGGGACTGGAACGCAAAAGACAATATGCCCGGGGTTTCAACTTTGAGAGTATAGTCCCCAGCCCCAAATACCTAAGGATTTAGCCCTGAAGGTGTGGAAAGCTCCTTTCTACTCGAACAAAGGGATTTTTGAACTGGGGAACAAAAGCCCACACGCTATTAGCAAGGAAAAAGAAAAAGCGCTCATAAAATCAATCCTCAAGACTTTAAAAGGGAAAAGGGGGGTACACTGAGGTATGACCCAAAGTCCATTGCTTGGTTTTTTTTCTGAACCCTTTGCGATGCCCTGCCCCTCCCAGGCCATGGAATAGGAGCCGGCTCTTATCCCAGAATTTTCAAAATACGGTTGCCATGCTCACGCGGGGGGGGACTTTTTAGGTGCTCCATTCAATTAGAGGAAATAGAGGAAGTCATTAAGGCCCCTTTCCTCCGGTAAAGCCCCCGGCCCCCGATGGGACTACCCTATCTGTACTTTAAGGTCTATTCAGATAAATTTTACCTGCATAGCTGCAACTCTATAATATTCTGGAAGGACTGCCATCCCCAAAACCCTGTCACATTCGTATATAACTTTGAGCCCCAAACCAGGAAGGGACCCAGCGGACATGCTAGTTACCGCCCCATTGCGTTTCTCAACTCTGACCTGAAAATCTATCCAAAATCCCGGCCAACAGGCTGAACCATGGCCCCTCAATTGAACACAGGGACCCGGGGAGGATTTGTCCCTTTTTAGGAGGGGGGGAAAAACACGAGGGCCCCCTATTAACCTAGTGGGTGCGTTTTTAACCCCCAGCGCAGCAGGCCTTACCCTCAGCCCCGAGCTGAGAAGGCCTTTGATAGGCTGCGTGGCCGTTCCTTTTTGAGGCTCTCTCGGGATAGGGGGGTTTTTGTCCCCTCCTGGCGGCAGTCAGAGGTTTTATCCTCCCCCGGGTCCATTAAACTCCCTCACTATTTCCATCCTTTGGAATTAAAAAATGGTACTAGACAGGGTGCCCACTTTTCCCCCTTTCGTTGTGCATAGAACCTCTTTGGGGAGGGCAATTGGGCTCAACCAAATCGGGCATAAAAGATTAGGGATAAGGGGGTTTTAAAAAGGGCCCCCCTTGCGGAAAAGAATTTTGTTGACCCCGACTGACGTACATTTCCACGGGTTTCCTTCCCTTCTGCCCTTTTGCTGAATTTGGGCCCTCTCGGGGTATAGATCAAACCTCAAAAAACAGAGGCCTCCCAAACAACATGCCCCCGAGGTCTAATTTTCCCCCAATTACTCCTCAATGGCAAACCCAAACGCTCAAATACCCGGGCATCCCGATAAAGGACCAATATCCCCCCTTATAGCGCTAATTTCCCTCCCCCCTTTAAAGAATTGAAAGATACATTTCTAGGTGGCACCGCCTTCCCCTCTCTCTTCTAGGGAGAATTAACCGGGTCAAAATGTCCATCTTACCAAAAATCCTCTCCCTATTCGGACCTTCCCGGTAATGGTCCCGCTGATGAGCTACGCTCCATACAGGAGCTATCCTAAATTCTATGGGCCCAGGGCAGGCATAGGGTGGCCAAAAATGTTATGATGGCTAGTAGGCGGCGTGGGGGGGCTGGCGGTTCCGAATTTCTTTAATACTATTGGGCCACCCCTTGCGTTTTTATCCCCGTTGGCTCCTCCGGCTATACCCAAATGGATGGAGAAGAAAAGTGTGGCTTGCACCCATCCACCCAATGCACTTCTTGGCATTGAAGCCTTTCCCCTCACTGGGGTCCTATTGGGTCAATCAAGTTTACGCGGCAAAGATATTTTTGGGTATGCAGGACCAGATTTCAGTTGCTTTCCCAAAACTTCCCTATGGCCCCCTTTTTTTGCACACCCTTTTCCCTGCTGGCTCATCTGGATTTGTGGAAGACCGTGGCTGGGGCATGAGTTATTCCGGTTTTTGTGATGTTGCTAGGGGGGAGACAGGGGGGCTGATTCCGTTTTTACCCCTTCAAGGGACTATAATCTCCCTGAGAGATCCCCATTTTATTACCTCCAGTTAATACCCCCATTCCTCCCTGTTTGGGAATTACCCCTTCGACCTCTTTTTGAAAAAGCTCTGTAAAAAAAGGGGCCACAGTAATAAGGATCTCATTTCCACGATTATCCATTCTCTCAGACCCGCCCCCTGCTGAAACCCCCACACACAGATACATGGCCAAGGGGAAAGGCTTTTAGGTAGGGAAATCCTTCTCCTATGGCAGGGATTTGGAATGCAGCGGCGAAATCCTCAGTATGTTTTTAGCATAAAGAAAAAAACTATAAAAAATACTATTTTTTTTGGTACATAACAAAGGGCCTCACAAAGGAACCCCCCCGCTCCCATCGGTATGCTGGCGATGTTGTCCTTTAGGGGTACGTTTTGCGTATTTTTTGGGGTTGCCCGATTTTTCAACCCTTTTGGGGCAAGGTCAGGGGAGCTTATAGCTGGGTTTTGGGGGTGGGATCCCCATTGGACCCTTCACCCTTTTATGAGTGGGCCGGTCAAGGGTCTATCTAAAAGGATTTCAAAAAACTTATGTTAAATATCCTCACAGGAGCCCGGGGGCCTAATTTTAGGTAGTGGAGGCAGACCCCGCCCCCAAATAGAGGGGATCTTGTCAAGGGGTAAGAAACATGGGAAAGGAGTTTCTAACTCCCTGCTCCTGACAAATTGATTCTTTTGACAAAAATTGGTCCGCATGGGGCTTTCACCCGCTTGTTTTGGGCCTTTGACCAACCCCTCCCCCTTTCCACCCCCCCCCACTCCACCTTACCCCCCCTTTGTTCAGTCCTGCGTCTATATGTTTTATGCGTTTTTTTTTGAGGTGGAAGTCTTTGATCTATGGCTTAATAGTAACCCGTAAGCCCTTTTTAAATTGCAGCCTCAATGTTACTTGTTTAGGGTTTTATTGCATATGTTCAATGCCCCATTTCACACATGCCTTATAGTTACTATAATTTTTTCAGGTGGCAATTTGCACCGTTGTTTTACTTGTTTTTTCAAATAATTGAAAAATCTTTTAAAAAATGTCAATAAAAAAAAAAATTACGTACCATATTTGGTATCCACGCGTGGGCAATGACCTACCCGGGGGGGGTTAAATGCGGGCCCCCCAGCTATGGAAAACTACAACTCCCATCATGCCCCTGTTATAAATTTTAAAAAAGCTCATGGGGAGTTTTTAGTTTCCCAACAGCTGGAGGGCCGCAGTTTGATACGTGTGACTTAGCCTATAAAGCTATCCCATTATTTAACACGGATGATGAACGATAAAAAAAATGTTCATGCCGCAGCACCTAAAATGGAATAAAAAGTCATGAATTGCAAAGTGGTGCCAATGCAAAAAAAATAAAAAAAATAAAACCCTTACACAGCTCTGTTTACGGAAAAATAAACCGGTAGAGCGATCAGAAGATATTAAATAAATATTGTTTACACAATAAAACAAAAGTGCTACGACTCCATAAAATTGGGTATTGCCATAATTGTATCAACCCACGGAATAAAAGTACGGTGAGCGCTATTAAAAATAAAAAAAACACTACTAGGATTGCAGTATTTTCTTCACCCTGCTTCCAAAAAATGGATTTAAAACGTGGTCATAAAGTCTTGTTTCCCCCCAAAATGGTACCAATAAAAACAAATTCATCCAGCTAAATACAAAAGACGCTATGGATCTCAGACCCTGGCAAAACAAAGGTTTTTTTTTTGGTTTTTTTTTTTTAATAAGTGTGTATTGTGTGAAAGGAGTAAAACATTACTTAAAAATTGTGTGTAATATAAAATATATATAATATATATATATATTATATATATATATATATATATATATAATGTACTGCACTGTGACCACTGTAATAAATAAAAATCAGTGCTAGGATTGCTGTATTTTGTTCATCTCACCTTCCAAAAGCTCTGCTAAATAGCAATCAATGCATCATATGAACCAAAATGGTGGCAGTGAAGTCTAAACATCCTGAAAAAGTCAAGTCTTGGTATAGCTCCATGTACATAAAAAAGTTATGGCTTTTAGACTGACAAATGCAATTTTTACAAACTTGTTTCTATTGTGTAAAAGTCATAAAACTATATCAAATTGATGTCATTATACCGGCCTGCATAGTAAAGTTATCCTGTCATTTTTACTGCACAGCTAATGATGTAAGAACAAACCCCAAAAAACCATGGTGGAACTGCATTTTTTTTTACCATACCCCAATGCTAAAAAAACGACAAAGTGTGGAACCCCTATGCGCCTAAAATGTACAATACACCCCTAGATGAGATCCCTGAGGGGTGTTCAATCCAAAATAAGGGAATTTCTTAAAGTTTTCACCTCTTCTGTTATTTTGGGGGCCTTGTAAATGTGACATGGCACCCACCAAAATCTGCGTTCCAAAAGTTAAATAACACTCCCTCCCTTGTACTCCCTGGCATGTGGCCAAACAGCAGCTTACACCCACACATACTGTATTGCCAGTCTTGGAAGAAATTGTGCAATAAATTTTAGGGTGCTTTTTTTGTAAAAATTAAAACCTTTTCAGCTAAAATTTCAGATTGTTAGAAATTTTTTATTTCATTTTCCCAGCCTAAGGGCTTGTTCACACGGCGTTCTGGATCCTTTTTACGGATCCGTTTTTGGCACTTGAAAAACGCATCCGGAAAGCGGATCCGCAAAACGCAGCATTGGATACTTTATTTGGATCCGTTTTGAATGCTTTTTCACTTGCATTTTATGCATCCGCTTTCCGGATGCGTTTTCAGAAGGACGGGGAGAGTCAGTCAGTCAGTCAGTCTCTCGCTCTCTCCCACTCTCTCTCGCTCTCAGCAGCACCTCGTCCCAGCTCACCTCGTCCTCCCACAGCAGCACCTCGTCCGCCCACAGCAGCACCTCGCCCGCCCACAGCAGCACCTCGCCCTCCCACAGCAGCACCTCGCCCCCCCACAGCAGCACCTCGCCCTCCCACAGCAGCACCTCGCCCTCCCACAGCAGCACCTCGCCCTCCCACAGCAGCACCTCGCCCTCCCACAAGCAAGCACCTCGCCCCTCCCCACAGCAGCACCCTCCCTCCTCCCCAGCAGCACCTCGTCCACGCCGATCAGCAACCCCCGATCTCCAGCGCCGCCGCTCACCTGCCCCGCTTACCTGCAGCTGCGGCGATCCCGCCATCCAGCCGCCACTCACCTGCGCCCCATCCCGCGATCCAGCCCTGCTCACTGCGCTTTTCGCATCTGCTTTCAGGATGCAAAGAGCAGCTGTTACGTACCAGGAGTGTGGAGCGCTTTTGGACAAGTGCCAAAAGCGGACTCCATTATCTCCTATGGGCTTTCACTTGCGTAAACCGCAATGATTTGACATGTCAATTCTTAAAGCGGATCCGAAAAGCGCAGTACAGGAGAGCTCTCAAAAGCGCATCGCCGATCTCCCGTGGGAACAGCGATGCGCTTTTGCCATTCAACTCAATGGTAATCACACTGACAATTGTTAGATCCGTTTTACGGATCCGCAAAACGGATCCGTAAAACGGATCACAAACACGCCGTGTGAACAAGCCCTAACACTAACAAAAAAAAATTGTGAAATAACTGTGGAGTCCATATATTCCTTAGGGGGTGCAGTTTCCAATATGGGGTCTTTTTAGGGGTGTTTATTAAGTCTTAGCACCTAAGGGTGACCGCAAACCTGAAATGGCATCTAAATAAAATTGTAATGAAAATGAGATCCCAAAATCAAGTAGGTGCTCTTACTATTATGGGGCTTGTGATTAAGCCAAATTGAGCACTAGGGTAACATATTGTATATAATTAAAAATGGAAGAAACAGGAGACTCAATAAGGAGTTGTGTTTCCCTGTTATTATCTACCGTGTTCCAGTGAATAATGGATAAACAGAGAAAATCTGCAAAAAAATTTAATAACTTTAATTGTCGAAATAGTTTTTAAATTTCTGTGAAACATCTTTTGTGCTAATAAACTTCCTCAATGCGGTTTTGAATACTTCAAGGGGTGTAGTTTCTTAGATGGAGTCAGTTATGGGGATATCCAGCATACAGGCCCCTCAAAGCCACGTCAGAACTGGACTGGTTCCACCCCCCCTCCCCCCCAAAAAAAAAAAAAAAAAGATCGATGTTATAAATTTAATGGTAATTTTTCAATTGTTCAAGAAAATTTGCAAGCCCCTCCTAATGTCATAAAAAAGTAGACATTTAAAAAATGATGCCAAACTACAATAATCATATTGTAGATGTGTGGTATAACTATGTCTTACATGCATATTTTACCTTTACTTCTACATTGTCACGCCATTTTGATATTTTTCCCAAACAGGGATTGTATGGAAAAAAAATTCTTACTAACTTTAAGTACAATGGCCCACAAAAAACAGTCCTAATCACATAAATAGGTAAAAGTATTGAAGAGTTTTTCCCACCTAAAGTGATACATGTCAAGACTGACTGCGGCAGTAAAGGGTTACATTAATATATATATAAGTGTATAGCAAAAAAAATAAAAATTAAAAAAAAAAAAAAAAATTATATATTTCAGTGACTTCATTCAGTCCGTTTGGGGCATGGGCCCCCTTTTTTCAGCATGAGCATCGTGCGCCGATCAGCACAACTCCCAAACACCCGGCGTAATTGCGGGGTGTATTGTACGTCCCGTAATTACGCCGTGTAAACATAGCCTTATGATGAACCACATAAGTTCTAGATAGTTCATGGTGGAAGAAACCCCATTTGATGTTATAGTGTGTATACTGCAATGTGTGTCGTGGGATAATCCCTTTAAGGGACATTGCAAGTCCTTTTAAACCAGTCAAAAAAAAAAAAAGGCCCACACCGGGGGTTTAAAACAAAAAAACCACTCTCATTCACACATCACATTTATTGTGCCTAGAAGGGCTTCCAGTTACTCCGTTTTTGGGGGGGCCCTCAAAACCCAAAAAGCAAGTCGTGTAAAATCCCAATTAAAAAAATAAAGAGAGGGCGGCACAACCCAAATCCCGGCGTAAAACTTCCTTTATTAAAGTAACGGGGTAATAGGGAACATCAGGGCGGATGGCCCCCCAAAACCAAAAAATCGTTTCGCGCTTTTCCTTTTGAAAGCGCTAGCAAGGCGAAACCATCGTTTCTTTTTGGCCATCCACCGAGTTTTCCTGTTACCGCTTACTTTAAAAGGGAATTTTTACGCCGGATTGGTGAGTCCGCCCCCCATCTTTATCTTTATTTGGGCCACTAGCAGCCATTGACAGCTTTCCCTGTATCCACCATGTGTGCACAGAGCAAACTGTCCTTCCCTGTATTTTTTGGGGGGGTTGGGCAAAAAGTACTACACTTACTATGTGTACTGTAGTCTCTTTGTACTCAACTGTTTTTTATTTTTGATTTCTGGAATGGTAACTTTCTTTTTTCAAAAAAATAATTATAAAAAAAAAAAAAAAAGTACTACTTTGTTTTATTTATCCACTTTTTGTTTTGTTTCAAAGTATTTAACCATATAAATCAGAGCTCAGCTTTTTCCCCCCATCATATAACCCTTATGTCACAGAGCCACTTTTTCTCCCCCCCCTACATATAAAAACCCTATATGCACAGACCAGCCCTCTTTTCATATATAACCCTATATTCACAGGCTCACTTCTCTCCCTCTATCAAACAGCCATTACCAAAAAAATTTGCATCTCCTGACTTAACCCCGCCACGTGGGGGTTCAAGCACAAAGGGTCCAGGGATAAGCAAAAGGTTTTCTGCTTATCCACCTTTAAACATTTCTATTATA
>JAODAL010049578.1:0-28073 GCA_025379985.1 Phyllomedusa bahiana | reverse complement strand
CTTCCAACAAGTCATATAGGGAAAGTGGGCATTGATTTCCCAGTCCATAAATGGGGAATGTAGTGGAGGGGGAACTTTATTTGATTTTGGCTTTGAGGCCAAATTTAGTCTTCGTGCATTCCACTGTGAACTTTACTCATGTTCTCCATTAAGTAGAAAACGAAACACGCACTCTGTAATCTACTGTGTCAATGTCACACCTGCTATAGCCATAAACTTGCCCAAGGGCATACTGGTGATCCTATAATGATTCATTTTTACACAAAAACAGAATTCTATGTGGTCGTTATGATTGACAATTCTTAAGAAGATGATCCTCTGTTCCTCTGTCTCCCTTATTTGTCATTGTCCTACTTGGCTTTGTGCTTCTCACACGAGATAATCTTCTAATCTCTCTTATTAGATACGCACGATAAGGCTATTAAAAGGTCCAATTGGGACTCATACTCATCCTTAAATACAAGCCTTTTATGAGAAAGTAGGGACATTTGTAAAATCACACCAGCTGCACCCCTCTATATGTACACCATCCTATTAAGGAGCCCTACACTGTGTATGTGGAGATCAAGGACTTTGAGTCTAAGAGATGGATCCTCGTACGGTGCTTATAACTGGATGTTCCTCCGGGATTGGGCTGGCGCTGGCGGTGAAACTGGCTCAAGATGAGCAGCAAAGATTTAAAGGTGAGTATGACAGATGTTATTATGGTGCTCGTTCCTGCAAAAGACTCTCTGACTTTAGCACAAGATATAGCAAAGTTTAACTTGATGGTGATATCACGATTTCCATGTTATCTGTTCTTAGCTCACAGCAAAAGCCATTGAAAAGCATGACAGTGTAAGGCTATGTCTACACGGCACATAGAAACAATCATGTTTCCGGCGGTTGTGGGATTCTAAAACCGATGAAAATATGATCATAGACAGCCATAGATAATAATAGAAAAAACGACCTGTAGTCTACACGAGTCGTTTTTTCTCTGCTCGTCTTCTGCCGCCGGCGTATAAGACAGTATGTTGCATAATACGCCGGCGTTTTGAGTTTTGTTGTCGCTTTCCATAAAATCAATTGTATGAGCCGACGGCAAAAAAACCAGAACCGACTGCTTCTTTTTGCGGAAAATGTGACAAAAACCGCGGTCGTGCATCGAACAGAAACCGGTCGACTTTCAGACGTTTTTTGTCCGATGCCGTGTAGACATAGCCTTAAGGGTAAGTTCACACGGCTTATTTTGGGACGCATTTCGCAACGTATTGAGAGCGTACTGCACTCTAATACGAGCGAAATGCGCCCCAATCATTAAGGTAATCCATAGCTCTCATAGAGAACTATGGATTACACCTCCTCTCCCCGAGCGTACAATACGATCGTATTGTACGCCGGGGGAGATAATTGACATGTCATTTATTCACGGCGCATACGCGCTGCGAGTAATGACAGTCTATGGGGCCGGCGGGCTGCCTCCCCCCCTCTCCCACGCCGCAGGTGTACGCACCGATCGGCGCAAGCTCCCGAACACCCGCCATAATTGCGGGGCGTACTGTACAGTACAGTTAAGCCGTGTGAACATACGCTAATAAATAATGTCCTGTGCTGTGATAGCGTGGTGTGTTGTCTGTCAAGTTTATCTTTGTTACATCTGTCACTGAAATTGGCAAAAACAAAATCTAGCTATAGGCAGATAAAACATCATCCATATGAACAAGCTTTGTTTGCTGACCAAATAAAGTATCAGACCTCCAATATTATTTAGTAAAAACATCAAAGACAACGAGACACATTCTACTATACGGCCGCTGTTCATCCTAGTTTGTGAACAAGATGCTGTAACTGCAGTAAAAACTGTCACACAGCAAGGACAATGGAAAATAACAATGCAGATCTCTATGCAATTTTGTAGCAACACATTTGGGTACTGTAGAGACCATCATTAGGTTGCTTTCACACAGTACAGTTTTAACTGCGCTCCAATTAAACTGCTTTCATTACCGCAAGCTTTTTTCACTTATCTAAACTGTTTGGAAAGTGAGGAATCAATTAGTGTGTCTGTATCCACAAGAAAACACACAGTCATTGATTACTTACTGGAAACACCTTTCTGAACAATTTAGACACTGAAAGAAGCTTGCTGGGAATAAAGGCAGTTTAATTGGAGCGCAGTTACAACTGTACTGTGTGAAAGCACTCTTAGTGGTCCTGTCATCTATCAACTATTACTAAACTATGAGGGGCAATAATCTAGGTCACAGCTGTCAAACTGCCAGCCCTCCAGCTGTTGGGAAACTACAACTCCCATCATGCATTTGTATAATCTATAACAGTGGGCATGATGGGAGTTGTAGTTTCCCAACAGCTGGAGGGTCGGCAGTTTGACACCCCTGATCTAGGTTATATTCGCCTGCACAAGACAATTTGCCTATTGGCAAAGCTACCAAAAATGTCCCAAAAAGTTTTTTAACTCTTACATTTCCATGAGGTCTAACCTTTATTTAGAACCTACAGTTGCTGAAAACACAAAGGGTAGGTATAGAGCAATATAAAGAGGTATAGGGGTATATTGGATTGAACTAACGGAACTGACACATGTAAAATAGTATGGAGCTGGGTTTAATATCTGCAGTATATCTTCCTAAATTTTCCATCTTGATTTCTCCTGCCTACCACCTGCTGGTTAAAAGACCAAATTAACAGAGACCTCCACCCTTCCCCCAACATGTTTCGCCGCTATACCTGGCATCCTCAGGGGTAACGCTGCTTTCACACAGCGCAGTTTTGGTGCAGTTTTAACTGCTCTCCAATTAAACTGCCTTTATTACCAGCAAGCTTCTTTCACTTATCTAAACAATTTGGAAAGTGAGTAATCAATTAGTGTGTTTGTATCCACAAGACTTCAAACACAGTCATTGATTACTTACGTGAAACACCTTTCTGACCAATTTAGACAACTGAAAGAAGCTTGCTGGGAATAAAGGCAGTTTAATTGGAGCGCAGTTAAAACTGCACCAATACTGCGCCGTGTGAAAGCAGCCTAATGTGTATTTGGTCTTTTAACCAGCAGATGGTAGGCAGGAGAAGTCAACATATAACATTTAGGTCGATATACTGCAGACATCTAACCCAGCTCCATACTATAAGTGTCAGTTCAGTTAGTTCAATCCAAGCTTATAACTACCCTCTGTGTGTTAGCTGCTATAGGTTTTAAATTAAAGTTCTGTTTTAGGCTATGTTCACACGGCTTAAACTGGGTCGTATCTCGCCCCCTATTTCGCGCCGTATTGCGCTAAATTCGGAGTGAAATACGTCCCAGTCATTACGGTAATCCACAGTTCTCATAGAGAACTATGGATTATGTCTCCTCTCCTCACTCGGACAATACCCCGAGCAGGGAGATAAGTGACATGTCAATTATTCTTGCCGTTTACGCGCCGAGAGTAATGCATGTCTATGGGGCTGCCAGTACCCCCGTCCTACGGGAGCTCGCGCGAGCTCCCGAACTTCGGCGTAACTGTGGGCCGTAATTACGCCCCGCAATTAATCAGTGTGAACATAACCTAAGAGATCATGGAAATGTAGGAGTTAAAAATTGTTTTGGATAGTTGAGAATTTTTTTGTAGCTTTGCCAATAGGCAAATTCTCTTGAGCTGGATAATACCAGCCAACTATCTATAGGATAAAAACAGATGGTGACATTTGTTTTGCATGCACAGCACTGTCCAAATCTTTGAGGCAGTTGTGAAAATAAACCCTGCAGAATAAGAAAACTTTTAAAACTAAAGTGATCATAGTTTTTTTTTATCAATTAACAAAATGCAAAGTGAATGAACAAAAGAGAAATAGAAATAAAATCAATTTTGGTGTGACTGTCCCTTAGGCTATGTTCACACGGCTTAAAATGGGCCATTTTTCGGTCCGTAATTACGCGTCGGAGTGCGCAAATTACGGGCTGAAAACGGCCCATTCATTACGGTAATCCACAGTTCTCATAGAGAACTATGGATTACGTCTCCTCTCCCTGCTCGGCGAAGCCGCCGGGCGGGGAGATAATTGACAGGTCACTTTCTAGTGGCGTATACGCGCCGCTAGTAATGATTGTCTATGGGCCGGCGAAGTGCCGGCCCCCCGCTCCCTCCCCTGCTCCCGCCCCCAGCCACACGGCGTAATTGCAGGACGTAATTACGTCCCGCAGTTAAGCCATGTGAACCTAGCTTTAGCCTTTGCAGTTCTGGAAGTGATTATATGGCTGTAGGCTTGAACTGGCCACAAGGGAGCAGTTAAATCCAAGGATGGGCACTTGGACATGTTGGTCTCCTAGGTGAGGAACGCTTGAGACTGTGTTTTAGAAAGAAAGGTAGAGAAAGAGAGATAGAAAGCAAAGGGCAAGAGTCATGTGCAGTACTTATATGATGGGCCTCAAGAATCAACTGGTGGGCTGCAAGAATCAACTCCACTGGTGGGTTCCAAGAATTAACTCCTCTTGTGGGCTGCCGGAATCAACTCCACTGGTGGGCCCCAAGAAACAACGCCACTGGTGGGTCCCAAGAATCATCTCCACTGGTGGGCCCCAAGAATCACCTCCACTGGTGGGCCCCAAGAATTAACTCCTCTTGTGGGCTGCAAGAATCAACTCCACTGGTGGGCCCCAAGAATCAACTCCACTGGTGGGCCTCAAAAATCAACTTGACTGGAGGGCCCCAAGAATCAACTCTACTGGAGGGCCCCAAGAATCAAATTTACTGGTGGGCCCCAAAATACAACTTCACTGATGAGCCCCAAGAATCAATTTTACTAGTGGACCTAGGACTGGGAAAAGGTATTCTGGTGCCCTAGGCAAATAAGGCGCATAGAGTCGTGCCAAAGGAAAATACAGCCCAATCCATGCCTCCTAGCGCCCCCTTCCTGCCTGGGATAAAGTGGCACCCTAGACGGGTGCCTACCTTCACCTTCCCAGCCCTTGGTGACCCTCAGGCACCCCAGGGTGACAATTTATGCTCCCCCCAGAACCCTGATCTTAGCATCTTGGATTATGTGTGGGATTACATGAAGAGACAGAAGGATCTGAGCAGCTACATCCACAGAAGATCTGTTATTAGTTCTCCAAGATGTTTGGAACAACCTCCCTGCCAAGTTCCTTCAAAAACTGTGTGTATTGTAAGTGCCTACAAGACTAGGGTGTCGACACCATATACTGATTGGATTTAGATTTCATTTACATTGCAGTTTGTTAGAAATCATTCTTTCTTTGCAGATTTTTTTCCATACCCACCTAAAACTTTTGCACAGTAATGTACATCTCAAGGAAAGGCAATTGTGACTCCCTACCCTATTAACCTTTCTACACTATAGTCCAAATAATTGTACCAGTGCTCTGTTTAACCAATTTGGTTCACATTACATGTTAAATGCTCCTAGAGCTAAAGAGCTGAGTAAAATAACACAATTGCCACGCTGCAGTCGGTCCCATAATGAAAGCTTTGCTATCTTGCTGTCTAATAAAGTCATTTTACCCTACCACACAGAAAATGAATATCACAAGTAAAAGACACTGCGGCTCCATGCAGCAGGTTATCTGTTGCTTTTATATCATAAATCATTCTTAGACTAAAAAAAACCATGACTAATCACATTAACTGGATTACATTATCAGATGCAGATATTGTTTGAAAGTCGTATTTACAGCAATAGAAGAACAGTTACATTTTAAGGAGCTCTTGGTAGGACTCTGCTGAACCCTAGTGGTGATTTTAGGAAATAATGTAAAAACTGGTGACGCCAGATTAAGCCGCGGAAGGAATGGAGCAGCTGTGAGGGCTCTTCACACGGCTGTAATATCGATTTCTATGCACACTTGTATGAAGTATAATGCAGCATCCATAGAAAAGTATGAGGGTCCTACCAGTGCCGGACTACAGTGCTTTGATCTACCAAAGATAATGACCCTCTGTCTACACAGGACTTACATTGCCTCTTTTAAGAACTTTTTGTAAGTCGGCTTTAACCCCTTCAAGAGGTTGTCTCATCTCAAAGTTTCATAGGATGCATGAATGAAATAATGCTGCTTTGCTCTGTCACTTCCTGGTCAAGCTGTCTGTAATTAGCAAATGAGCTCCCTGTATTCAGACTTCTCTGTTTATTATGTTTATTAGTCCAGATTGAATATATTACCTTCTCTGAGGTCCATAGAAGCTTCAGAGCTAATGTAAACAGAGTAATTACTGTCTTTTGTCTGAAAGATCAGATAACACACAAGCTCTCACTGCTGACCTGTGTGATGACATTACTCCCTGTTATCAGATACAACACACAGCAGGGGAGAAGGAGTACACAGGTCGGTCACTTGGGAAACCAGAGAGATCACAGAAGGTGATCAAATCACTTGTAGCTCCTTAACAAAAAAGATGAACAACGCAATATATTTGGAAAACGTCTTCATTTAGTGTTCCCTACATTTTGAAAGCTATTCTTTGTAGTGAGACAACCCCTTTAAGCCGAACGCCTGAAAAGTACTTACTGATCAGCACATGTTTTTAATTTTTGCCTCCGTGAGTCTCAACAGTCGTAACTTTTTTATTTTTTCAATGACACAGTTGGATGAGGCCTCGTTTTATTCGGGACAAGTTGTACTTTTTGGGGGAGTAGTTTAAGTTCACTTATAAATTATTGCAGAATTTTTTTCCAATTTTTTTTTTCACCATTCACATTTCACACTTAATATCTTGTTAGATTAATTCTACAGATTATTACGGTCATGTGGATACCTAATATGTGTAGGGTTTTTTTTTTTCCATTTTTTTTTTTTTTTTAATATTTTTCACCATTCACATATCACACTTAATATCTTGTTAGATTAATTCTACAGATTATTACGGTCATGTGGATACCTAATATGTGTAGGTTTTTTTTGTGCGTGTAATGTATGCACAATTATTTTTTATTAAATATTTATTTTTATTTTATTTATTTTTTCGACACTTTAAGTTTTTTACCTTTTTTAAATCCTAGGAAGGGAACTGTTACATTTTTTTACACTTAGTTATGTATTAGCATATTCATATATGCTAGTACATTATAATCTGTGTCAGTTTGACATAGGCAGCAGTCAGGTCAGCACACAGTCTGCCCTGATCGCTGGCTTCTTACACAGAAAGCCGTGGAGCTACTCTAGGTCCCCAGAGCTGACTGTTCAGCCATTCCCCGGGCTCTGTCAGGTCACCGGAGTCACAATCACCTGACAGAGCAGAGGAAAGCCCTTTAAATACGCTACGGTCACAAACCACGGCAATCAAAGGGTTAAGTTCCGGGGACCGGATGTTCCCCTGCTCCCCGGTGCTAGCAGGAGTTGCACTGGGAACAGGGCTGTGAAGTACACCAAAAGACATCGCTGCATACAAACGACCTGCGGGCGGTCGTTAAGGGGATAAAGTAATCATGCATATGCAGGGTTTAATAAGATATCTGATGATTGGTTCTAAGCTCAGCTCCAAATAAAATTGTCTTTGGGGCCCTGAAATATTAGGAGCAGTTTCTAGGCTTAATAGCTCTTAGGAAGGATAGAAAAAAAATTCCCCCTCACCATGATTGGTTAAGGGTGCGAACACGTCAGATTTTTCTTTAGTTACAAATAATAGAACCACATGGTGTCCCCCAAAAATATGGCCAAACAGGAAATTCCTCAAATTGTTCCCCAGGTAATAATATCCCATTGCTGTAGCTTCCTGTCACATATAGCCTACTGCTGGAGCCCCCTCATTCACATATAGCTCATCGTTGTATCACCCTTTATCGCATACAGCCAACTGCTATAACACCCTCAATCACACATAGCCCACTCCTGTAGCCCCCTAATGTCACATAGAGCCCACTGCTATAGCCTCCTCATTAACATTTAGACCACTGATGTATCACTCTGTCACATAAAGTTCACTGCTGTAGCACCCCAGTTTCACATGTAGCCCACTGTCTTAACCACTTTTGTCACATATAGTCCACTTCTGTAGCCACCTGTCACATATAGCCTACTGCCGTTGCTGCCTCATACACATATAGCCCTCTGTTGTAGCTCCCTTTGTCACATAAAACCCACTTCTGTAGCCCCCTCTATCACATATAGCTTAATGCTGTAGCCCCTGCATTCACATATAGCCCGCTGCTGTAACCTCATCTGTCACACATAGCCCACTGCTGTAACCCCCCTTATTCACATATAACCCACTGCTGTAACCTCACATATAGCCCATTGCTGTATCCCCATGTCCCATATACCCTACTGCTGTAGCTCCCTCATTCACACATAGCTTATCATTGTATCACCCTTTGTCACATACAACCAACTGCAGTAACCCCCTCATTCACATATAAACCAATGATGTAGCCTTCTGTCACATATAACCCACTGCTGTAGTCCTCTCTGTCACATATAGCCCACTGCTGTGGCTTTCTCTGTCTCATATAGGCCACTGCTGTAGCCCCCTCATTCACATATAGCTCACTGTTGTATTATCCTTTATCAGATACAGCCAACTTTTGTAACACCCTCATTCACATGTAAAACACTGATGTAGCCCCCTGACACATATAGTCCACTCCTGTAGCCCCTAATGTCACATATAGCTCACTGCTGTAGCCCTCTCATTAAAATATAGACCACTGATGTATAACCCCGTCACATATAGCCCACTGCTCAAGCGCCCCCCATTTACATATAGCCCACTGTTGTAACCTCCTTTGTCACATATATCCCATTTTGGTAGCCCACTGTCACATATGGCCTACTGCTGTAGCTACCTCATTTCCATATAACCCACTATTGTAACTTCCTTTATCACATAAGACCCACTTCTGTAGCCCCCTCTGTCCCACATAGCTTAATGCTGTAGCCCCTTCATTCACATATAGACCACTGATGTAGTTCCTTTGTCACATATAGTCCACTGCTGCAGCCCCTTTGTGTCCCATATAGCCCATTGCTGTAGCTCCCCTCTTCTGTCCCATATAGCCCACTACCATAGCTCCCCTCCTCTGTCACATATAGACCACTGCTTTAACCCCCTCCACTGTCACATATAACCTATTGCTGTAACCCTCCTTATTCACATATAGCCCACTGCCGTCAACTCCTCAGTCACATATAACTTATTGCTGTAGCCCTGTCTCCCATATAGCCTACTGCTGTAGCCCCCTCATTCACATATAGCTCACTGTTGTATCACCCTTTGTCACATACAGCCAACTGCTGTAACCCCCTCATTCAGATATAAACCTCTGCTGTAGCCCCTTGTGACATATATAGCCCACTGCTGTAGTCCTCTCTGTCACATATAGGCCACTGCTGTAGTCCTATCCTTCACATATAGTCCACTGCTGTATTTCACTCTGTCACATATAGCCAACTACTGCAACTCCCTCATTCACATATGAACCACTGATGTAGCCCCATGTCACATATAACCCACTGCTGTAGCCCCCTCATTCACATATAGCCCACTGTTTTAGCCCCCTCTGTCAGATATAGCCTACTGTTGTAGCCCCCTCACTTATATATAGCCATTTGCTGTAGTTCCCTCTGTCACATATAGCCCACTGCTGTAGCTCCCCTCACTGTACTCCCGGCCCCTTCACGTCTGTGGTGTGGTGTTATAAGCTAAAGGACTTTTGTGACATCACAGTCGCATGCCTAAGATCTTTAAGCTGTCTTTCACTTTAAGCTGTTTAGGTCTTAGGCCGTGTTCACACGGCTTATTCACGACGGATTTGTGAGCCGGATTGCGCTCGCAAATCCGGCGTGAATAAGGGGCGGGACGGGGGCGGTGCCGCCGCTCCCTGGCCCCATAGACATTGCATTATCTACGGCGCGTACGCGCCGTAAATAATGTGCATGTCACTTTCTCCCCCCGCGGCGGATTTGCCGAGCGGGGAGGAGCGACGAATCCACTGTTCTCTATGAGAGCAGTGGATTACCGTAATTACCCCTGACGGATTGGCGCCGTACTGCAGCGCAAATCCGGCGCCAATCTGCGGACAAATAAGCCGTGTGAACGAGGCCTTACTGTACTTTTATATGCCAAAGATTTCATACTGAAGCCTATAGAAATCCTGCAGTGGGAAATTTCTCCCTAATGTGGTGCAACACAAACACCCTACAGCGGTATACAGCGGTAAGCCTACAGTTCTGTAGTACAAAGCTCTGGGGGCTGTATGTGTGGTCAAATAAACTCAAGGCGCACCATGCTCCCTGGCCTAGGATTTAGCTTCAAATATAAACCAGCTAGCTCAGATACTTAATTACTATAAGGCTCTATTCTGACTGATTTTTCATTTTCAAACAAAGCTTTATTGAGAAGACAAAATGGTGATACAACAACATCACCGTAATAGGAACATCAAAATTTCTTCCAGAAATATAATGAAAAGTATTGTGAATTAGACAAACGAAATACAAATCAGAGCAATATACTCAGAGTGATGACAAACGTAGAATTGTATTCTGTTTCTATGGAATTATAAGGACTAACAGGGGCGTAGCTACAGGGGGTGCAGCAATAGCAGTCGCTACCGGGCCCTGCAGCCTGAGGGGGCTCAAAAGCCGTTTTGCCACATAAGAAGACACTAGTATTGTAAGTGGCGCATGGTAACTGGGGGGCCCAAATACACTTCTTGCACTAGGGCCCAAGAGCTTGAAGTTAAGCCTCTGAGGACTAAAATAGCCCTTTAAGGAAGACATACTTTACCTTAACACAAATACGTAACTGTTGTTGATAGGATTTAAAAAGAGCAAAACCAAATAACTAAGCAACACAACAAGCCACCTGGATAGGACTGTTGAGCACAACAATGTTTTTTACTGTGAAGACAAGAGAAGGGAATAGAGAATATGTCCATGTATTATGGTACCGGAGCTGATTGCTGTCCAGTCTATGACAACGTTTTGAAAGCTGTAGACCAGTAAATATCGTCCCAATCCAATCCAGGTTCTGTGAAATCTGTCCAGAGCCTGGGTCGATTTCTGCCTCAGCTCCTCCATCGTTGTAGGAGGAAGATTTCCTTAAACCACTCCGCCAAAGTGGGGATCTGAGTTGATCTCCACTTTCTAGGAATTAATAATTTATTATTATTATTATTTATTTTAAAGCGCCATTGATTTCCCGGGCGTTTCATCGAGGGGTTATACATTACATAGTCAAACGAGTACAATGATAAGGGATAATGACAATTGGTACGCCAGAGGGAGTGAGGACCCTACCCCGAGGGCTTTAATCTCAAGGAGGGGGAAAGAACAGGAGTGAGGGGCAGACATGTCTGTGGGGAAGTAGTGACAAGTTTAGTGAAAGGGTTATAGCATAATTGGCAGCTACAGCAGAAAGAGACCAGACTACCTTATGAACATGTTTACTCATGGAAGCATAAAAATAAGAGAACCCAGGGTATTTTGCAGAGATATACCAGTTACAACCTTAACCACTTCGATTACCTTCCTTCAAAAGGGCTGAAGAGATTCACACTCCAACCAGATGTGAGACATGGTCCCTGTTGTTCTCTCACATCTCACAGAGTGCAGCAGTGTTGGTACCTGGTACCACCTCGATAGGACTTTATAATTAAAGGGGTTGTCTCACTACAATGATTGGGTTTTAATTAAAAGATCTTTAAAAAACAAGCAGCTTTGCAATATAGTTTATTACAAATGTCCTACTGATTTTGAGTTATCCCTGGTAGTAGGAGTGCATCAGCTCCTCAAAATCACTATAGCAGCCGACCTGTTGATTTTTATCTCACTGGCTGCCAGTGCTGGGGACTTTATCTGCTTCTGAATACAGGTCTGAGCACAGAGCCCCTCCTGCACAGTATGCTTCTGTAGGGGAGGGAGGGGGAGGGCTCTGGCTTCTGTGTCTGTGTGGATTAACCCTGTGTGTGCCTGCTCCCTCCTGCTCTCTACACAGACTGAGGAGGGCAGAGGTGAGGCTGATCTGTAGTCAGTAGATGTGACAAACAGTGAAGTGTGTTAACTATAATCAAAGATGTGTCTGTGGAGCTTTGACTATACTAATAGACAGATAGGGGGGCATGTGGAACGGTTCAAATCCCTCCCTGCTCTGCTGTGTTAGTGACACATCATGATTATAGTAAACACTTCACAGCTGCCCTGTGTCTTTTTTCTGACAGGGTTTGTTTGTTGTTTGCTTTGAGATGTCAGTGGAGATTTGGTATGCTAAGCAGGGGGTAAAGGAACATTGCATCCCCCCTGCTCTGCTATTAGCAATACACAGCTTCACAGACCTCTGGCTCCATAGCCACTCATAGATCAGCCTCTCCCTGCTGTCTCCTGACTCTATGGAGAGGAGCAGCAAGAGCTCAGCCACAGCACAGTATGGCTGATTCAGCAGTGAGCAGCAGATCTAGGCAGGCACACACAGGGTTAACCCTGGCCCGCAAACCCCTCGCCATACCCCTGCAGTTTTGAGGAGGAGAGCTGTCTGTGTGCTGAAGGGAGGGGGGAAGTGGGAGGAGAAGAGGCAGACAAGAAGCACACCCCTGAAATTCAAAAGTCCTTTGCTGCCAGACACATTGAAGTAGGCTGAAAGCCTGTAGTGAGACAACTCCTTTAAATTCCTGTATTCTACAAGAGATCGAGGCTTTATGCCCAAGTGTACAGGCTTTTAACCAGTCTTCATCTGTGAAAGTGCAATCTACCCCGTTCCCAAAATATTCGATAGGTAAGTGTCTAGTAACGATCTTTAGCATCATTTTTAATGCGAGAGATAAGGTGTTTCGATTGTTTGCCGAGCACACAGCTCCTCAAAATATGAGTAAAATTTAAGTTTGTTTTAATTATTTTAAAAATAAGCTTGAGTGGAGAATGCAACCATGTATTCGGCAAACGTTCTGCATGGAAATTGTCCCAAATGATTTGAAAGGGGGAATTTTTAATGAACTCCTCAAAAATTGGGGTAGTTTTTGATCCTCATCCTTGTACAAAAACAGTGTGCCGAGCCCGGGATGCTGGATTCCCCCCAAATTGGAACAAGGGGGCCCCTTTTGGGGGCATAAAGATTAAAAGGGACCTATCATTGAAACAGGGGATAAATTTTATTTGGGAAAACAGAGGGAGTCGCGATAGCTGATATCTACTAAGGGGGGGAGAACCCCAGGGCAAGGATGAAAGAGATCGTCCGCAACATTTGCTCCTACCTTATCCATCGCTTCGTAACTCTATTCTGATGCCATTCGACAATTCTAGATGCCGTAGCTGCTATATCGTATATGTTAAGATCTGGCATAGCCAGGCCCCCCCTCTCCTATCTCCTGATCAAGACGTCTCTTGCAATTTTTTGGGCTTTTTATTTCCCAAAATAAACCCTTGGAAAATCTATTTAATCCTAAAAAAGGGAATTGGGCACTTAGAGGGGATAGTTTGGAATAGATAAGGAATCAGGAGAACATTCACTTGAGGAATTTTAATTCACCCATCCAAGAAATATCTTTCTGGTCCCATTTGGGTTTAAGTCCCCCTTTCCCTTTTGAGTTTTTCTGACTGATTTTAAAAAAATTTTCAACACTCCAGTGATTTTTTTTTTCTTTCATTTTATGCATTTCATAGTCCTGTAAACTCACACAATTGATACTTGTCCCCATTGGCACTCTACAGTCTAAATCCTTGATTAACTTACCAGAATGTTGCAGAAAACTGGGGTCCCCAAAGGAAACCGCGACCAATACAGAGAGAACATAGAAACTCTTTGCAGATGCACTCAGGACCACAGCACTGCAAGGCAACAGTGCTAACCAGTGAGTCACCATGCTGTCTATATATGACATAGTAAAAGCCCAAATGCCCATTGTTATGAAGCAGATACCCTTCACAAGAAAGGCAGGAACCTATACGCAGCACAATACTTGGGATACAATGTCTGAAACCCACTCCCCACTTACTCCTAGAAGGAAATGGTGCAAAGAGGGAAACAAGCTCATGTTCTGCTGTATGAGAATGTAATAATAGTAATACAGTGTTCCCTTAGCATGCAATATTAATTGGTTTCTGGATGACCATTGTATGTTGAAACTGTAACTATGGAAAACTGGTAATTAATTCTAGGCCCCAAAATGTCACCAAAATAATAGAACAATATACCAAAAAAAAGAAAATGGGGTCCCCACCTGGTGCCCAAAGGAGCCGCCACTTGGGAATGTAAAGGGATACGGGTTTGTACTATAACACTGTACTTAGAGGCTCTACAACCCCCAATCACTGCTGCACCTCACTTATAATGTAAAGCGTCAGGAAGTATACCACACGTACTGTAGAAAGGGTACTAGCCACCCCAAACACTGCATGCATCTTACAAAAACAGTAAAAGCAGTACAGGACTGTAGTACGCACTTTACTGAAGAGGGGTCTATAGACCACCAACACTGCGCACCTCACTAATACATGTAGAGCTTTCAGGAATTTTTACCCCCACGTACGCAGAAAGGGCCCCTTAAACCCCCAACACTGCCCGGGACCCCTCATAAAAACATGTAAGAGCAGTAAGGACATGTAGTACCACACGTCTGAAAGGAGGCCTACTGAACCCCAATCACTGCACACCACAAAATGAAGAGCAATAAGGGCACGAGTACCGCACTTACGAGGAGGAGCTATAGACCACCCAAACCTGCAACACCCCACTAATAATGTAATACCACACTTACTTAGAGAGGGCTACTAGACCGGGCCCAAAACGCTCACGACTATTACATTAAGAACAGTACAGGCTGAGTACCGTACTGTACGAAGAGGACTATAAACCGCCAATCACTGCATGCACCCCACTAATACATGTAAGAGCAGTACAGGAATGTATACCAACTTTTCTGTAGAGGCGCTATAGACCCCCCAAACATTGCATGCAGGCACTAAACAGAAAAAAGTACGGACAAGTACCGCACGTACGTAGAGAGGAGCCTGACCGCCCAAACATGAAAACCCTCACAATAAGAGGTGTCTGGGACACTGTATGTTGAAGCCACACTCAACAAACATTATCCAAGAAAGACCATTGTATGTTGACAATATTGTATCCTGTGACCAATGTAACTTCAGGGAGCACTGTATTGGACCATTTATTGTATTAGCAATAGGTCTATAACCAGCTTAGAGGGGCTGTCTCATGAATATAATGTATATTTATGAATATAATGTAATATTCAATACTAACTGGCAATTAGTTGATTGCTGCAGGTCCAGGTCTGGTAACTGTACACAGCCACACATTTCCAGCAGGGTCCAGGATCTGTTATAGTAATAGTCACTTTTTTACTGACTCTACTATGTAGAAAATACAGGAGGGCCCAAGCAAGTGACCCCCATTATGATATCCATTTAACCTTATGAAAGATATGAAAAGGGGCTATCAACGAACAACACCGTTAACAGCCTTGGTGGCCCTCTTTAATTTTTCCCCACCCCTCTCTGGTTTTAAAAGTATACATATGCCGTTGATTGTTACTGACACTCACTGTATAACTACAAGCATCGCTAAAACTATTCCCTTTGATCTCTGATGCCACAGCATGCTTTATACCACATGGTGGTGAATTTATGAACTGAGATCC
The DNA here is from genome assembly GCA_025379985.1 of Phyllomedusa bahiana. Lineage (NCBI taxonomy): Eukaryota > Metazoa > Chordata > Amphibia > Anura > Hylidae > Phyllomedusa > Phyllomedusa bahiana. The sequence goes on along the minus strand of JAODAL010049578.1, from coordinate 12,485 downwards.
CTAAAGTCAGGCGGCCACTGGTGGCACTTGTGGGATACCTACTGTGGATTTCTACACAACCTCCATAAAACATGTTAGGTGGTACGCCACAAAGTCTTCAAAGTAGCCGAGTGCAGTTTTTACACTACAGGATGAATAAACCACAGCTCAAGTTTAAAGCAGCCATATTGGTAAATGTGGTGCTAGTACCTCTCCCAGGTCTTCCCAAACACTGTCTGTACGGCCTATCTGCACACATGAGAGTCGCACAGGAAGCAAATGATCTCTGCTAAGACGGAGGTTTTCTGTGTTAACTGCAGTTTATAGGGTGCTTCGTTTTTTTCATTCAGAGCTCCACATCCCCTGTATAGACACAGAATTTATGGGAATGAGTCACATATGTGGCTCTCTGCTCACAGAGAATAATAATAGGGGAATTATGGGCCCCTGTTTTAGTGATCAGTGGGAGTCCCAACGATCAGACATTTATATTCTGTGGAGAAGTGATAAATAACTATGGTGGGAAACCCCCATTCAATGGCAGCCAATACCGCGCCACTGTCATTCATCTTTCTACAGAACAGGAATGGCCTATAACTCCACGTTGGTATACAATGCTAGACCCTCTTCCCCTTTTCTATCGCTATTCTCTCTATATATATCCCCAAACCGCTTTAAAGGAGTTTTCTCACCACAATAATTAGCTTTTAATATCTAGGGAAAGGTTATTGAAAACTATTGCCAAATACAATGCTGTTTTCATTTTGCTTTGTTCAGAAGACAAAGAAGGTTTTATCTACTGCTAGTGTACACAAGTTTCTCTTGCTTACCAATCACCTCTCCCTGCTCTTTCTCTTATCTAATTACTCCAGCTGTCCTCTCCGACCATCGTGAGTCACTCCCTTTTAAGGGTAGCTTTCACACAGCGCAGTTTTGGTGCAGTTTTAACTGCGCTCCAATTAAACTGCCTTTATTCCCAGCAAGCTTCTTTCAGTTGTCTAAACTGTTCAGAAAGGTGTTTCAAACAAGTCATCAATTAATGTGTGTGAAGTCTTGTGGATACAGACACACTAATTGATCACTCACTTTCTCACAGCTAAAACTGCACCAAAAATGCACTGTGTGAAAGCAGCCTTAGTCTTTTCTCTGACACAGGAGCCTGTTTATTTAAGTTCTTGACAAGATTTAATGCTTAGGCTACGTCTACACGGCAGTGATTTACTGTCAGATTTTTAAACAGATTTAGTATTTAGAATTCGCAAAAATCTGACTGTAAATCATTCCCATAGACACCAATAGAAAATCTGAGCTGTGGTTAGAATTTTCTGAGATCAGATTTAAATTTTTAAATCCTTTCAAAAACAACTTAGAACATGTTCTATAATCCATCTTTTCAATTCCTTTTTCGCAATCACATTGGTTGACATGCATTGTTCCTAATAATAACAACACTATTGTGCGTTCTCCTTTATGTGTATGGTATTAAAGAGACATATAAAGGGCCTCATGTATGACAACTGTATAGGTGTAAGACTTTCCTTGTTGCCCATAGCAACCAATCAGAGCTCCCCTTTCATTTCATATAGTGCTCTGCAAAAATTTAAGGGGAGCTCTGGTTGGTTGCTAGGGGCAACAAAGAAAGTCTTAGACCTAGACAGTTTTCATATGTGTCAACCAAAGTGTATGCTAAGCACTTAGCATTGTTGTTACCGTTATTCTATACCTTATAGATTATATATCTACAGTTATGACAAATTTTCTATTGATGTGTCAAATAAAAAAAATGTGTAAATTTAAAATTTGTAAATATTGAAAATTACATAATATGACAAATATTATCATTTTGGGGAACATGTATGAAAACTGTCTAGGTCTAAGGCTTTCTTTGTTGCCCATAGCAACCAATCAGAGCTCTCCTTTCATTTTTTCAGAGCACTATATGAAATGAAAGGGGAGCTCTGATTGGTTGCTATGGGCAACAAAGAAAGTCTTAGACCTAGACAGTTTTCATACATGTGGCCCTTTGTGTCTACAGCTCCCATTTGGACCTATGTGTTTCCATAGTTACAGACTAAAAACAAAGCTTATGTAGTCTGATCCTGCAGCACTGTTACTCCCTTCCAAATTTGCCCTTAAAGGGTTTGTCTCACTACAAGGATTTCTTTTTATGTTAAAGATCTTGCAAAAACAAAATATTTTGTAGTATGTATACATTAACAATTTCACACCTATTTCTAGATATCCCCTCCTGTATGGGCTGCATCAGCTCCTCAGGTCACTATAGATACAGACCTGTTTGATCTCCCCTGATAGGCTGCCAGCACTGGTTGCTATAGCTACAGACCTGGTATCCTCAGCAGCTCATCATTGCAGGCCAGTAGAAACCAGTTAATACGCCCCTGAAATTGAACAACAGGACTGTGGTAAGATGAATTGATGTAGTGAGATAACCCCTTTAACCTTTTCAATGAAAGAGAATTAAGTTTTTTACTGTAAAAATAACAGATTCTTCTATAATCATTTTGCTATAGTCATTGCCACAATGCGTAACTTAGCAAAGAGGAAAGCTCTTGAAGAAGCAGCTGGGGATGCCCTCAACAAGAGCCTGGAGATAAAGGAATTGGATGTCCGAAGCGAACAATCGATCCGAGAGTGTGTGGACAGCATCCCGGAGAGACAAATAGACATTCTCAGTGAGTGGTGCGTTGCTTGTTTTATGATTAGTAGGTAACACATACGTTTTATTGATCGTCTACATAAAGTCTCAACCGTTCATGTTATTGTACCATAAAACAGACCTTAAAAGGCGGGGGATTGTGGAAATGTGCTCAAAAACATCCGTTTCTGTGAGGTTTTGTGAGTGTTCGGGGATGTGCACATGGCATGTTGAATATGTTTCACGTAAAACGTATCCAAATACATATCACAAAGTGTGGTAGTATTTGGATACGATTTCTGGACTATAAAAACGTATCCCTATTGTTTCTATTGGGTTTTAAATGCGTAAATTGGGTCAGATTTGTAAAATGCAATAACAATAACATATGTAAAATACGCATCATCTGAACGGCGATACGTATTTTACATTGAAATCAATAAAAACGGAATGGAACATTGTTAAATACATATTTGGAGAAATAATACACACCCATATACGATGTGTGAACACACCCTTCCAGGGTTTACTATGTCTCACAAATTGAATGGTAGCAGGTATGGAAAGACTGCATCCTATATTATAACTTTAAGACAATGCCGTAAGATATGTATTATCAGTTTTTCCTTTCTGCTGCAGTCAATAATGCAGGACTGGGGCTTATCGGACCCATAGAATGTCAGTCCATCGAAGACATACAAGGAGTCTTTGAGACCAATTTCTATGGCGTTGTCAGGATGATTAAAGAAGTTTTACCTGATATGAAGAAGAGAAGGAGTGGACACATTTTGGTGATGAGCAGTGTCATGGGTTTACAAGGTATGTACATAGTAATACAACACTCCCTCAAGTTACAGTGGCCTCAGGATACAATATTTTCACCATACAATGGTCTTTCCTGGGACATTGTATCCTGAAACTGCACTCATCATACAATGTCCCAGACACTGCTGATCTGCGGCTCATGTGACTGATGGAAGATCCATCCAATTATCAGGAACATTTTAGTAGCACCCCTCTATAGTATAGTGCGGTACTACATGCCCTGTACTGCTCTTACATGCATTAGTGAGGTGCAGGCAGTGATTGGCGGTCTAGTAGCGCCTCTCTAGAGTACAGTGTGGTACTACATGTCCTGTACTGCTCTTACATGTATTAGTGAGGTGCATGCAGTGATTGATGGTCTAGTAGCGCCTCTCTACAGAGAGCATTCACGGCCGCGCGAAGCACACCCGGACGGCCGGAGACACAGGCGACAGGTACCCGACTTAACCCCTCACCCCCCTTCTCAAGCACAAGTGGGGTCTGAGTCTCGTCCGTCGCCCACACAGTCCCCCTGCTCATACGCTGCTATGGCGGCTTCGGGGCTGGCGTAGTCACAGCCTCTGGACTCCTCACAGGCCAATGTGCATCCTCCACAGGACTCTCCCACTTCTCCTGGCCCCTGCCATAATGTGACAAGCGGGGTCCCCGGATCTATGGGTCAGATGTCCCCAGCCCATTCCCACCATACAGATCCCGGCAGTGGGCTATTGTCCTGCGCAGGGTCGCGCGTTGTCCCCTGCCCATGTGGCTCAGGACTATGCACTCTCCCCCTGGGCTCAGTGTCCGCAGCTCCCTAGAGGACGAGATAGAAGCCTTGTGTCAACGGTAAAAGAGGCTGCAAGGGATGTAAAGGACATTCAGCCCTTGCCATACTATCTGATGTCCCATGGCCCTTCCCCCTAGCGATAGGACATCCAGTGAATCCTTCCTCAAGACAGCTTGACAACTACGGGGAACGAGATGAGAATGCTTGTTCGGAAGGTATAACAGAGGCGCAAAGCAGTGCATGAAAGAGACATGCAGCCCTTCGCCATACAGGAGGTTCTGGACCCTTTGTTTGCCCAGGTCATGGGCCCAACTTCACCTCCCTCCTTCAAACTCGATAGAGCTCACAGGGCTCTCCGTCCAAAAGGTTCCTCTCCTCTCCCCAGGGACATCATCCGTTGTTTACATGACTACTCCCTCAAAGACGCCATTATGGAGAAGGTTAGAGGTGTACGGTCCTTGGACTTTCGCGGCTCTAAGATCCAAATATTCCAAGACCTCTCCTGGTTCACCTTGCAAAAGAGACGACACCTGAGGCCTCTCCTTGTGATCCTTCAGGAACATCACGTTCCCTACCGCTGGAACTTTCCGTTCGCCCTAAGGAGGGTCGTTCAGCCACCCTTAAATCATACGCGGGCCTTGTGGCCTTCTGCGATGTCCTCCAAATCCCCCAGCCAAAGATGGATGACTGGGAGTTGTCCGTCCCTGTCCTCCCTCCTCCCCCTGCCTGGCAGATGGTTCCCCCTCGCAAAGGACACTCTCCGGGACAATCTTCCATAAGCTCAGGCCCTCAGCGCTCCCCACCGCACTGAAGACAGTACTCTATTGCTGTCCTGCTGTCCTTTTGTTTCCTGGGGAGTTCTCCTACAGGAATGGCCACCTGTGGTGGGAGGTGGGCGGAAATTCCAGTGGACATATGAGAGTCTCAAGGCTTAAGTTTGGTTCCTATTCAATGCTAACTCGGGCATTTCACTGATGTGCCTACATTGGTCTGTTCTTCTGGGATGTTGCATGAATCTCGGTTGTTACTTCCTGATTTCCCTGTATTCCGGGAAGCCGGGTGACTGATTAATATTTTTGGAGGAGGGAGCCCTCGACGGGATTTCCCTTCCCCCTTTTTTTTTCTGGGGGGGATCCCCGTCCGGGACTTCCTAGGTGAGTTTTCTCACATACCTCCGCCCCCTGATACTGGAGTAACACCATAACTGGATTCTACTTTTTGAGATTGCACTAAATCTCTGGTCATTATATTGGTTTAGAGTTGGTGATTTGTTAAGTGTTAACTGTCTAGTGTGTCCTTGTCTCCCTCTTGCCCTTCTGTGTCCCCCCCTCCTCTTCATTTAGGTTCGACAGCACCCCCTGCCTCAGGTTGCCTTAGTACCAGGTAGCAAAAACTGACTTGACCGGGCTCAGATTGTACAAGGTAAAAACCTTCCCACTATGGTTCGCTGGCTCTAAGGGAATGCAAAGCTCTCAGGGCTGATATTGTCTTCTTACAGGAGACGCACTATAATGCCGAGGGTTCCTTTAAGTTTGCAAAGCATCTGTACCCCTTGACCTTCAATGCTTTTAGTCCAACTAAGAAGGCAGGGGTGGCCATTCTGGTCTCGAAATCATGCCCTATACGGATCCATTCCTCGCTTATTGACCCTGATGGCCGCTATATTATCTTAGAGGCTACACTCTACAATCAATCCCTTACACTATGCAATGTATACGTCACTAACACGGCCCAGATAGGTTTCTTAAGAAAGGTCTGCCTTAAACTAGCTGGGCTACCCCCGTCCTCTGGTTTTAGGTGGGCATTTCAATCTGGTTTTCCGATGGTATGGACCGATCCGCGCTTGGAGGAAAATCTCGGGGTCGTACCCAAACTGAGTTGTCCTCTGCTTTTAGGAAACTGATCAGAGCTCAGGGCTGGTTTGATCTATGGCGCATTAATCACCCAAGAGAGAGAGAGTACACGTTTTACTCGCACCCACAAAAAACTCACTCCAGGCTCGACTATTTTTTCGGTAACATTCCTACCCTTCGGTCGCCATCGGGGTCTGAGATAGACCCAATTTCTTGGTCGGATCACGCCCCAGTCATGGTCAACCTTAACCTCCACACTCCTCACCTTAGGTCCTGTCATTGGAGGCTGAATGAAACATTGATTAAAAATCCGATCCACAGGGACAAACTGAGAACCTCCCTGGCTTCGTATTTTGAAACCAATATGGGGTCGGTAACTTCGGTTGCCGTGTTATGGGAAGCCCACAAGGCAGTCTTCAGAGGTGAATGCATAGCCTTAGGCTCTAAACTAAAGAGGGACTCAGAGGCTAGAAAATCTTCCCTGCGAAACCAGCTTAAAGCCCTACAGAGGAGAATGTCCCAACGCCCGTCCATCCCGACCCTGAGACGCATAGTGAGAATTAGAAGCGAGTTGAAGGATTTAGCGGTACATGCTGTTGAGAGGCTTCTCCTCTACTCTAAACAGCGGTACTACGAGCATGGCAATAAAGCCAACACGATGTTGGCACGTCAACTTAAGGAAAGGACGGTGAACTCCATGCAACAGGCCCTGCGGGGGAGGGATGGTACCCTTTTCTATGACCCAAAGTCTATAGCCAAAATATTTTCGGACTTCTTCTCTAAACTGTACTCCCTACCTTCTGAGCTCCCGGGCGATGGGGAAACAGCCCAGAGACTCATCCGGAAATTTCTACAGACTTGCCCCCTAGCTACACTTCCACAAGAGGCCTCGGCCTCCCTTAATGCACCTGTGGAACTAGAAGAACTGATGGAGGTGTTGAAGGACCTCCCGTCGGGTAAATCACCAGGACCAGATGGGCTGCCCTACCGATATTTCAAAGTTTTCTCTGACATCTTGGCACCTCACATGCTCTCCCTCTTCAATTCCTTCATGGGGGGCCTACCGATCCCTAGCTCTATGTCCCACTCTCACCTTACCCTTATACATAAAGCGGGCAAGGACCCCGCGGATAGTACGAGCTATAGGCCCATAGCTCTCCTGAAATCAGACATCAAAATATTCACCAAGATACTGGCTAATAGATTAGGGGCCTGTCTACCCCAGTTGATCAACAAGGATCAGGTGGGTTTTGTCCCCTGTCGCCAAGGAGGGGATAACACCAGACGCACCATTGATTTGATTGAAATCCTGAACGCTCGCTCGGAACAAGCCCTTCTCCTTCGTTTAGAAAAGGCTTTTGATCGGCTGGGGTGGCCATTTCTATTTGAAACCTTGAAGGCCATGGGTTTTACAGGGTCATTTATGGGGGCTATTAGGAATGTCTATTGCTCCCCGTCAGCAGCAGTCAAACTACCCCATCACAATTCAGAACCCATCCAGATCAGGAATGGGACTAGGCAGGGCTGCCCCCTGTGTCCCCTCCTCTTCGCCCTGTGTATCGAACCCCAAGCGGCCGCCATTAGACTGAACCCAGACATAAGGGGGGTTCCGGTGAAAAATAAGGAGTTTAAACTTTCACTGTTCGCGGACGACATCCTCCTGACCCTGACCAACTTACATCTCTCACTACCGGCACTGCATGCCCTGCTGGAGCGATTTGGATCTCAGTCCGGGTATAAGGTGAACGCTACTAAAACTGAGGCTCTCCCTATTAACATCCCCCCTGAGATACTCTCATCCCTTAAGGGCAACTTCCCATACCAGTGGCAAGCCCAATCCCTTAAGTACTTGGGCACTCGTATTACGGATAGCTTCGACTCCCTCTATCAGGCTAACTTTCCTCCACTATTCAGAGACCTGAGGTCACTTCTCCAAAAATGGCATTCTTTACCCATCTCCTTTTTTTGGTAGAATAAACACAATAAAGATGTCTATTTTACCCAGACTACTATATTTGTTTGAGACCCTCCCCGGCAGTACCTCTGAAGGAGCTTAAATCGCTGCAGGCGGCGTGCCTGCACTTTATTTGGGCTCACGGGAGGCATAGGGTAGCGAAAGAGATCATGATGGCCAGTAAACAGAAGGGGGGGTTAGCAGTACCGAATTTGATTCATTACTACTGGGCCGCACATCTCCGCCGTATCCCGGCGTGGTCAGCTCCCAAGTCGTATTCGAAATGGATGGAGGTGGAAAAGCTTTGGTTGGCCCCCACTCATCCCAACGCCTTTCTCTGGCATTCCCGCCTCATTCCGGGGGGAGCAGACCTACTAGGCCCAATGAAGCTCACCATTCAGATATGGCACCTTTGCAGGGACAGATTTCAGCTAGCCTGCCCAGCATCGCCCATGACTTCATGACTTCATTTCTTTGCACCCCACTCCTATCCACTAGCTCCTTGGGTTACTTTGCTCGACCATGGCTGGGGCGGGACTTGTTCCATTTTGTGGATATCGCACAGGCTAGAGACAGGAAGTTGCGCCCCTTCGAGGATCTTCAGAGGGAATATGATCTTCCACAAAGTTCTAGGTTCCATTATCTCCAGATCCACCACCTCCTCTTCTCCCTGTACGGGACGAACGTCCTGTCCCCCCCCCTACTCCCTTCGAATCTCTCTGCAAATCGGGGACGTCAACTAAGGGGCTGATCTCATCAATTTATTGTCTCTTGGGTAACCCCTACACAGATGAACCCACGACTCACAGGTACATGGAGAAATGGGAGAGATATGGAGGGCAGCAGCCAAGTCCTCGACATGTGTGGTCCAAAGGGAAAATCTATATAAGATTCTTTTCTTCTGGTACCATACCCCTGATCTGCTGCACAAATGGTTGCCACACACCCCTCCCACCTGCTGGAGGTGTCAGTCAGCCATAGGGACCCTTCCGCACATTTTTTGGGACTGCCCGGGGGTGCAGCCATTTTGGAGACAGGTTAGAGACTTACTACACAAGGTATTAGGGGTAGTACCCCCGTTAGACCCTTTGGTATACCTACTTAGCGGTCCAGTTAAGAATCTCCCTAAAGATGTGGCTAGGTACATGCTGAGTGTCCTTACGGCAGCCCCTGGGAGAGCTAATCTAATACACAAACTGAGAGAGATGCGTCGGATGGAGCAATTAACAGCCTCTCTTCAGGATAGGATTGGACCTCTTTGATAAAACATGGTCCGCACGGGACGCCTACTGGGCCGCACACCCATCATGATAACATGACTTATCTGGGATGATCTATAGCGATCCCCCCCCTATCTTTTATGTACTCTTCCTACCCGTCTTAGTTTTGTCTTAAATGTTTGTCCAAAAGTTCTTCTATATGTCACAATCCTTTCGTGCAGTGGTTTGCAATTTTCGGGTGACCCACTTTTGATCATTGTTATCATATATAGATGATGCAGGTAACCTCTGATAACTACACATTATTTTCCCTGTTGTTCTGCATGATCGCACATTGTTATTTCCTACAACCGATGGTTACTTATTTCTATGTGAAAAATCATAATAAAAATTTTCAGTTTAAAAAAAAAATATATATTTTTCTCTTTTAGCTATTTGGGGATGTATAATAAGGCTATACTATGTAGTAAAGACATGTCTCAATACTTTTCAAGCACATTATAAGTATACATTTTTATGATGACACACAGGGTTATACCGGCCCATTAGCAGTTCACAGATAAATTACGATCCAGCGCTTGTGTCATAAAAAAGGGGTAACTTTATTAATGTACTTCAAAAAGACAGGTGCTTAAAAAGTTAAAATGTTATCGATACCACGCTTCTGTGTTTCGAACCGTATTGGTTCTGGTTCAAACAAGAACCAATACGTAAGTGTGGTATCGGTAACATTTTAAACTAATGTCAAACTAAGCCGTTCCCAGATGCTAAGACTAAGAAGATCCCAGATGCAGCATTAAGACAAGGGAAGTCCGGAGATCCCACAAGAAAAAGAGCCATAAAGGGTGAGCCTGCCTTTCTATATTTTTTCTCCGATATGGACCATTAGCAGTTCATTTGCGTCCAGGTATTGCAGTGATGGGGTCGGCTTTACCATTACTCATGAGGTCCATTGAAAAACAGACCTTTTTTTTTTACAGTAATTTCTTAAAGTGATAATCCTGTTGTGTTTGAAGGGTCACCACTACCCACAGACTTAGGGCGACATGTATGTACAGGGCTGCGCCAGTATTCTGCTGTTCTTTCAGCCCAAGGACTGGCACAGCCTTGTTCTCTCCATATATGAGCAGGCGAACTCCAATAGGGGCATTATGCATCGCCCGTGGCACTTTGTAATGTAACTAAGATGTGGGGGCGTTCTGGGGGCGCGTCGCACCACAGCTGTATGATTCTACACATTTATGACAGGAGGACGGCAAAACTGGGCGCATTACTGCTGGAACAGGTAGACCAAGTTAAAACTGGTTTACCTGAGCCTGCGTTGTAGTTTTGGAGCTAGAAAGCGCTAAATCTATGACCCACAGTAGAACAGGTTAATACATTCTGCTGCATTCTACACTGCTTTAAAGCTATCTAGAAGTGGCCTCTACGCACCTAGATTATACATGTCACCCATAGTCTTTTGGGATACCTGGCAGCAATTGCCCAATGTACATACAACATTAAAGAGTGAAACCTCAGGGGCAGTACTAATTCTTATTAAGGAGACCCAGTTGGTGTACAAAGACTAACCTGGAAATGCTTAAAGGGGTTTTCGCGCTACAAAGATCATATCTGTAATGATGGGGACTGTAAAAATAAGCACTTTTGCAATGGGTTTGCATTACCTAAATCATTTAGTATAGCAGATATAAGCTAATCTGTGCATCTATAGCTATTTCTGCACAAGTGGTCAGACCACGCCCCGTTTTCTGTAATTGGCTACCTGATATTTCATTCAGCCTTGTTGGGACACACCCCCTGTACTGTGATTGGCTGCCTGCACTCTGTGCTTACTCCCCTCTGAGCTGTGTAAATTGAAAGTGAAACTAGGTGCCTCAGCTTCTCTATGTTCCTATCTCAGCTCTATGTAAAGGATTTGGGCAATTACTGAGTCTCTAGCTGCTAGAGTCATTCTCTCCCCCATATAACACAGATTTATACAGTCTGTTCCCATCACCCATATAACACAGCCCTATACAGTCTGATCTACCTCAGTTAGCAGTTTGCATTCCTCACATTTGTTTCATCATTTAAGGCTGTATGTATAACTGCTTACACCAATGCAGGTGTTCTGCTTACAAGGAGCTTGTGCAGCCTGGGAGGAAGCTGACAGCTCTGCAGACATGAGAACTGACCATTGCTGGAGGTCTGCAGAGCTGTGACATCCTCTCTCTCCCACTCCACACACAGAATGATGATGTCATAACTCTTCAGTAAGGGAAGACACGCCTACTGGGAGGAGAGACATGCCCCTGGATTTGAAGCTGTAAGATAGATCAACAGCTCAAGTCTTTGAAAGTGTGTGATGAGAAAACCCCTTTAATAGACAAAGTACACAAATTAGTTCTCCTCAAGATGGAAAAAATGGTCTGTCCTCCAAACCAAGTCCTCTAAATCTTTCTGTATTTACTATGTCCTTATTTTTTCTAAATGGCTTAACACACTGATAAATATGGTCCATTGTAGGCTCTGCATGAAAAGGTTTGTGTAACACTAAATAAGGGTGTTCCCATCTTAGAAATTTATGGCATATCAATAGTACATGTCACAAATGTCTACTAGGTGTGTGCTCCACCTCTTAAACCTGAACCTTTCTTGCAAATGGTCCCCTGCAAGTCTCTGTGCAGAGCAGAAAGTAGGTTGCACACATGTTGTACTTTCCATTCTGTTCTATGAGAGTTCTAAGTACAGAGGAGTGAGAGTGCTCGGACGTACTAGGAGCTCCCATTGAAATGAATGGAAAATGTAGAGCAAGTGCCACCTACTTTCTGTTCTGCATTGAGATATTCAGTGGCCTGTTCTCAAGATAGATGCAGGGGTCCCAGGGATAGGGTCCCAGAGATTGTACCCGCATCCTCCAGACATTTATGGCACATTCTATGGATATGCCATACTTATCTGAGATGGGAACACCCGTTTGAATTACAAGGATTATGGGGAAGGAATCATTGGCTAATTACATAATCTGCTTTTGTCACTAGGAATTGTATTCAATGATGTCTATGCCGCCTCTAAGTTTGCAGTAGAAGGATTCTGCGAGAGTCTGGTCTTTCAAGCCCTGAAATTTAACATTCAGTAAGTGGTTTGTGAAATTTCCTTTGATCGAGATCATAAAAGTTCTGTGATTAGGTTCTGTCGAGTCCCTTTTCAATAAAGAAATGGAGAAGGGGGGTGGGGGGGGGTTAAATTA
>JAODAL010049577.1:0-28074 GCA_025379985.1 Phyllomedusa bahiana | reverse complement strand
TGACTTTAAGGTAATCGCGCATAATCGATGCTCACTATCGAAAAACCTTATCGATAGCGGCCGACTATCGACTATCGATCGATCTCGATAGCCAATGCAATCGCTCAACACTAGTCATAGGCCCATAAGGGGTTAAACAGACCACTCTAGATAATTCATATTCTGAAGAGCTCTTTGATGAGACATGCGGTTGGGGTCATAAGGCATTTCAAAAGATCAAGAGGCCAAAGAGGATGATTTTGTCTGCTCTGACGCCCAATCGCTGATGCCCTCAGAGGAGGAGAAGGGGCCCACTGATATTTTAAAAAATAAGAACTAATAATGGGTGGGGGCCCCATTTGGTTTACCTGCATTGGGGCCCTGAAAAGGTTAATAGATGACTGACAGCAGTCCTGGCTCCCACTGTACCCCCCTATAACTATGACCCTGCCAGCTGAACCTCCATGTTGGGATGTTCTTGCTGCCACCACATATTTCACATGTTCTTGGGCCCTGGTGCAAAAAGTGAAACTGGGCTCCTACCAGTTACAATGTGCCATTTCCAATATCGGTGTCTTCTTATGTATCAAAGGGGCACTGTATCAGCTGCTACCGCTGCACCTCCTATAGCTACGCCCCTGCTTGCAAGCTGTCCTCATCCTTTCAGTTAGCCATTGAAAAGAATGAAGTATTTTAGACCCTCAATTTTTTTCTGTCACTCTTAGAGCCAAATTTTCTTCACTAAGTTGTTCCACGTATCCAGTTTACTTTTCTGGATACTAATTGCAGTTTCTCCTCACCTGTGTTAGTATAAAAATTAACCTGAACATCTTCTCCCATTGACTTTAATGGGGTTTGAAGTTTGAGTTTGACTCGAACTCGAACTTTTTAGAGCTCACTCACCACTAGTTAGGATTTGATAAAGTTTAAATGATTAAATTAAAGGTTATATTTTAAGCCACTTAAGAGTCAGTCAGCGATATCTTTAAAGTTGATGGTGGTGATTTTTCTATACATATTTACACACATACTGAGCCAAAAAAAAAACAAAACAGACAAGCCCTTTAAATTTCTCGGTGCGCACATGGGCTCTTAAAATGTCAGGTAGCTTTGCTTTTGGATCCTGTAGCACCTTTGGATCTATATGGATGAAATTGACGATACAGGGTTTTTTTTAGAGTAGAAGGCATCACATTCATCATATGTAAAGTAACCTTCATCCAGTCTCCAGCATCCTATGAGCACCATCTAGTGGAATCTACAGCACCATCTGTGTATTAGAGGGATAAAAGATATCTCAACAATCCAATGATAGCTCTAACTATTAAGCATGTTTCTTTATACATTTAGAGAAATACACAGTTATCCAATTCATAGAAAAATTGTCGCATTGCTAATGAAAATGGAATTTTATTATTTTCTGCTGTTTAGTGTATTTCCTTTCTGTTCTTCAACTTTCTTCTAAGGGGTCTTCCAAGATCGCATTATTGATTCACATTGGGCCAAGTCTGCAATACTCTGCTCAGGTGCTAATAAATAATGTAAAGCATGGAGGTATGCAAAGCCATGTAAGCAATAAGGAGAGTGGTGCTTGAGCAAATATGAGTTCAGACACATATGTAATCATGATGAACTATCGTAGTGAATTGAGAAGCTACTCAAAAAATAAACAGAGAGGACCTCCAGCAAAAGCAACTAGCAGCATCTTTCTTGTAGTTCTCCATAGTTTTGGCACCAATATGGTAATGAACTGTTGAACAGTGTAGATAGCTCAGACTTACACATTCTGTGCACTGGTGACTGCCCCATTGCCAGTCTACAATAATCCTATGCATTGTCAAGTGGGACTAGTCAAGAAAAAATAATAAGCTATGTAATCAGTGAAGTGGAAGCAAATAGAAAGGTTGCTTGCTCCTTTTGGGTTGGGGGACTTCAAAAAACTAAGCCCTAAAAACACTGCAAAAAACCATCAATATTTTGGACTCTCATTCCAGTTTGAATAAACCAAGAAACCCTCACTTTGGTTTATTTTGGGGGAAAATAAATTTTGGAAGGACACCCGCAAGCGCCAACCCCTCCCTAAACCTACAAGCTATGAGCGGGACCTGTTCCCTGGATTTTTTTCATGGGAATTTCCCCTTTAACCCTTTTTCGTTTACTTATATCAGGGGAATAAAGGTTTTCAAAAAGGGACCCATTTCCTGGGGACTATCTTATTTAAAAGAAAAGCCCAAGGGAACATTTTGGGTTTTAAAATGGGGAATCAGCCCCTCTCAAAAATCTGTTTAAGCGGGTTTATGAAAATGAGGTTAGTTTCAAGGGCCCGGGGTTTAGGACAGATTTAAAAGAAAGTTTTGTTTTCAAGGCATTAAAATACAGTACCACAGAAAAAGATTGGCATGAAAAAAAAAAAAATAAAACGAAAGATGAGTTAGGGGGGGGGGAATTTAAAAAAAGGCAAAGGGGAAAAGGGCTAAAATTTCTGCAGCGTCCCCTAGGGGATGTAGTTTTCCTAAAGGGTCACTTCTGCCCAAATGAGCCCTTGCAAGGGTTTTTTGGGCCCATCCCAAAAAAAGGGAAAAAATTGATAAGTTGAAAAAAGGGAAAATTTGCCCTTTAAATCAGTCCCAAAAAAAAGTACTAAAGGCTGGGTTGGAGGCTTCCAAAAATTGTAGCTCAAAAGGGGAAAAGTTTTTAATTGGGGGAAAAAAGGAAACCAAAAAAGAAAGGTGGTGGGAGACGAAAACCTTTTTTGGTTTCCTCCAGGGGGAATTTAATTATTTTTAAAAAAGGGCCCCAATTGAAAAACCCCCGCCCTTTTCCCCCTTCCCGCTTTTCCTCAAGTCAATATTTTTTGGACTCACATATTTCCCTGAACTTGGGGGGAATTAAAAAGGGCCAGAGGGACATTACCCCTTTTTGACCCTATTTTCTAGGCCTTGTCACCCCGCCCTACCTGTTTTCCTATCTGCAAAAAAATGAGGGGAAACCCCCCCAAAGCTTTTCGCGATGAAATTTTTGGGATGACTTTAAAACTCTTTCACTTTTGCACGTCTTTAGAGAGTTGGCTGTGACTTGAGAAAACCCCTTTTAACCCAAATTTGGGTTTGTTTCTGCAGAATCCTAGCTCTTTTCCCCAAATTTTTTCCCCATAAACTATTGAAAGCTTTTTATTTTAATTTGACCTTGACCCAATATATATGTTTGTTGGCCCCTTCAGCCATTTGGGGGGTAAAATTGCTGCCTTTTTTTTTGGATTATGGGTTTTTGGGGAATTTCCCCTTTTTAAACCAAATACCTATACTTTTTAAAAAACAAAAGTCAAATTATTATTTTTCCCGGCAAAAATTTTTAAATTACCCGGCACCGGGCCATCCCATAAAAATACTGACTGGGTCTGTGGTCAAAAACCCCTAACCCCGAAACCCTAGGAAAAAAACAGTGAAAGAGATCTCTTTCCCATGAAAAAACCTAAAACAACCTACACAAATTTTATGTTTAGAAAAAAAAAGGTTTTAAACCAAATCATAATTAGGGACAAGGACCCCTTTTCCCCAAAAAGAGTGATGGGGGACAATAGGGGCTTAAATTCCACAGGGGGTTTTTGATGGTGGGTTCATTAAAAATTTCAAGATGGGTTTTTGGGAAAAAAAAATTTTTACCCAAAAAGTTAGGGTTTA
This sequence comes from Phyllomedusa bahiana, assembly GCA_025379985.1. Taxonomy (NCBI): domain Eukaryota; kingdom Metazoa; phylum Chordata; class Amphibia; order Anura; family Hylidae; genus Phyllomedusa; species Phyllomedusa bahiana. The sequence goes on along the minus strand of JAODAL010049577.1, from coordinate 24,415 downwards.
ATTTTATTTGGTTTATGGTTTTTGATCCCAGATTTTTTCCCAATTTTTTGGGAGCCCAAATTTGCCTTTTTTGGGAAAGTCGGGAAATGGGAAATTTTCCCCCAAGTTTTGGGCTTTAATGAAAAACCCCACTTCAAAGGGGGGGGTTCCCCTTCTTTTTGGTTTTTATGTGTAAAAGGGGAAATGTTTGGGAAATTGCGGGTTTTTTTTTGGCCCTTTATTTTTCAACCTTTTTTTGGACTATTTTTCTTCTGTTAACTCCCTTGGGTGTCCCTTTAAAAGGGGAAAATCTCATACTAACAAAGTTTAAAATTTCCAAAATGTGGGGCCATTTAATTGAAAAATTTGTCCGAATATATTCCCTTTGGTTTTTTGTTTTGTTGGGGAGTTAAGAAAAATTTTCCCCAAAAACTTTTTTAACAAAACTGAAAAACCCTTTTCCCTGGGGACCCCCAATATAAAAATCCTAATTGTTTTTGGGAAAGGTCGGATTAAAAAACCATAATTTTTAAAAAAGGATTTAAAACCCTTTGGGGGAAAAAATTTTATTTAAATTTTAAAAGGGTTTGTTCACTCCCCCAAGGGTTTTGGGCTTTTTTATGTTAAAGGAACTTTGCCAAAAAAAATTTCACTTTTGAAAACTTTTCCCCTTTAACTTTTTCCTCCTTTCCTAAATTTCCCCTTTCTTGTATGGGGTCATCCGGTTTTTTTTCGGGGCGCTATATTTTTACAGACCTGTTTAAATCTTTTCCTCAAAAGGGTTTGCCAGCACGGGGGTTGCTATAGAAACCCAGCCCTGGCTTACAACCCCAACCCTTTAAGAGGAAGCAGTAAACACGCCCCAAAAATTTCAAATTAAAAACCCAAAAAATTTAAACAGGATTTAATTTTAAAAATGAACCCCCAATGTTGTTGAGCCCCAACCCCTTTTTAAAGTAAAGGGAAGGGGCCCCAGAAAAATGATAGAAAGTTTTGTTTTTTTTTTTTTTGGTGCAGAATCGGGCATAAAAAAAACTAAATTTGTGCTCTATGTTTCCCCACTCCCTTTAAAAAAAAGCTGATTAAAACCCTGAATTTTAAAAAAACCCCCGGTCAAAAGCAGGAACAATTTGTAAAACACTTTTTCAAATAAAGGAATTTTAAACAGGGGTTCTACACCGTTTTGTTTTTTTTTTGGGCGTTAAAATTGACAAATTTTGGGAAAATTGGAAATCGTAAGTTTTGTTCGGAAAGAAAGGGGAACGCCACCCCAAAAAAGTTTTGGGGGTTTTTTTAGATAAGGTCCCCAATTGTGCCCCATGCGGGCCCCTTGGAATTGGACATGTTGATTTTTTTTTTTGGTTCGGGCCCCCTAAAGCGGGTTTTTCCACCCCAAAAACCTTTCCCTGCTCCCTGCACTGGCCTCCCCAATTCCCCGGGGCCGTTTTAACGGGGTTGTGTAAACTGCCGAAAGGGGCCCTTTTGTGAAAACCAAGACTCTCGGGAAAAATTAAAGGGGGCCATTCAGTCCGCGCTCTAAAAAATAAATATCGGACGGGGGGCCCCTTTTAAATTTTTCCATTTTCCCGAAACTTCCTGCCCATTGTTTTGGTGTCCCTTAAATTGGGTAAAAATTTGTTTTTTCTATTTTTTAAAATTGCTATCGGGAAAAATTTTAAAACCTTTTCCCTTTCCCTTTGCCCAAACCTGACTGGGCACCCCATTTTTCGGAAAAGGGGGCTTGGGGCCCCACAGGGGAATTGATTTTTTTGGGGGGCCCACCCAATTTGTTCCCATTAAAAATTTTTCCCGGGCCCTCGGACAAAAAATCGCGGCCCAAATTTTTAACCACATAAAACAGTTTTCCAAAACGGGACTTTTTGTGAAGTACAATGTAGTTACTTTTGTCGTTTAACATTTCAAGACACAGGGAAATTTGGGGTTTTCCTTTCCAAAATTCCCCTCCCACCCATCAAAATCCCCCCCTCCACCCAACAAAAATTTTCCCCCCTTCCACCCGAAACAAAAAATCCCCCTCCACCCCTTTTCCCCAATATACCCCCTCCACCCCTACAATATTCCCCCTCCCCCCCAACCTTTACAATTTTTCCCCCTCCACCCACATCCCTTTTACCCCCCCACCCCAGGGCAATACCCCCTCCACACCCCATACAATACCCCCCTTTCCAAAAACCCACATAAAATTTTTCCCCCCCCCCCCACATACAACATCCCCCCTCCACCCAAACTTACAAATTTCCCCCCCTCCCCCCTCAAAATACAATAACCCCCGCCCCCAAAACCCCCCCCCCCCCCATAAAAAATATCCCCCGCCCCCCAACAATACAAATACCCCCTCCACCCCCCAAACAAAAACCCCCTCCCCCCCCAATTGCAATTTCCCCCCCAGGGATTTTCCCTTTGGTACGCCCCCTCACCCCCTTATAAAAAAAAAACACCAGCAATAAAGAAAAAGGGGTTGGGAAACTCCAAACCCAAGGTAAAAGGTTTTTCCCTCACTCTTCCCAAATCAGGGGACCCCAGGGTGCGCTGCCCCACAAACCCCGCCCCAAATTTTAAAACTTCCAACATATAGGGGCCCCACAAAAGCTTTAACACCAGCTCATTTCAAAAACCAAATTTCTGCCTTTGGGGAGCCCAAAGAGGGCCCAGACACCATCCCCGGTATAACCTACAAACACCGCCAAAATAGAGCCCAAAAAAAGAGGTCAGCCACCAAGTTTCGGGTAAAAACCCAAAACACCGCCAAAATAGAAGGACACATAGAGGCGAACCCACTCAGGTTTTAACCCTAAACCCCAAACCATATAAGAGACCACTTTGAGGTCAAAAACACCAGTTTCGGGTTTTAACCCTTACCAACACCCCCAATATAGAGACCACATAGAGGAAACAAACCCCAAAAACTCGGGAAAAAAACCCCTACAACCCCACCAAAATAAAACCACATAGAGGTTGAAAACCCCAGGTCGGGTTAAAAACCCACAAAAACCGCCTTATGAGCCCCCCAAGGGGTTTCGCCACCGGGCCGGTCACTCCCAAACAATAAAAAAAAAAAAACCCTTTGAGGGCAGGAACTCCCCAAAGATACCCTGAGTGGGTTCTCTTCTTTCATGAGTCTTTTCCCCAAATTCCTTTTTTCTTTGGCACCTTTTCCCAAACCACCGCCAAGAATTTGTCCCGGCCACACCCTAAACCCTTTCCCAAAAAATTTTCCCAAAGCCCAAATATCTTAAAAATCCCCCAATTTTTTCCCAGAATTCTTTAACCCTTTCCCCCCTTCTGTCCCAAAACTTCCCCCAGGGGGGAAATCAGGGGTACGGGCCTAGAACCCTTTTAAGGGTTTTGGATGAGGGGGGGAGGCCCCCGGGAAACTAAAAGGGCCCCATTTGGGTGGGGGTTAGACACCCCCGCGGGTTTTAACGGTTGGTCCTCCCCAGGGAAAGGTTGGGTGGGTATTGGGCCACAGGTGGGTAGGAAAATACCCCCCAGTAGAAAAACGTCCCCCCCATTTTAAGCAATTTTTGGATGGGCTAAAATTTAGGTTGGGGGAAACCCCGTTAAATTAGCCTGTTTTGGTTAGGTGGGGGGGTTTTGGCCCCAAATTAGTTAGGCGGTTTTTTAGGGGGTTTTTCCCCATTTAAGGAAAACCCTTAGTGTATTTTAGGGCCCCTTTTAAAATAGGGCAAGCAGTTAGGGCCCCCCCTTAGGTACTATACAGGCGGGTTAGGGGTCCCTTTGGGGTACATAAAGACAGTTGGGGTTCCTTTTTAGTATACAGGCATTAGGGTCTCCCTTTAGGTGTTTTTCCCGGGGGATTTTGGGGGGCCTCCTTTAGGTATGTGCAGGAAGTCACCCCCCCCCCCTTTACTCCTGTGAAGGTAGTAGGGGCCCCCTTTAAAGTTTTTTGGGTTTACCGGGCCCCCCCTTGTAGTCGGGGGCCTCTTGTAGGTACCCAAAAAAACCCCCCTTGAAGTCAGGGCCCCTGTGGGTTTAGCAGGCCCCCCCTTGTAGCCCAGGGCCCCCCTATGGGTTTTAGCGGGGGGGCCCCCTCATTAGTTAGCCCGGGCCCCCCTTTTTTGTGGGAAAGCGGGGGCCCCCCCTTAGTTTTCCGGGCCCCCCCTGTAGGTAGCCGGGGGCCCCCCCTGTAGTCGGGGCCCCCATGTGGGTTAGCCGGGGTCCCCCCATGTAGGTACCAGGGCCCCCATGTAGGTAGCCAGGGCCCCCCCAGTAGGTGGAGGGCCCCCCATGTAGGTGCCCAGGGCCCCCAAGGGGTAGCCGGGGCCCCCCCCCCTAGAACCAGGGCCCCCCCTAGTAGCCAGGGGCCCCCCCTTGACCCAAGGGCCCCCCCTTTAAGTACCGGGCCCCCCCCCTTGTATCAGGGCCCCCCCTTTAGTCAGACCCCCCCTAGTAAAGTGTCCCCCCCCATTGGGGCCAGACCCCCCCCTAGTACCAGAGCCCCCCCTTTTTAACCCATTTCCCCCCCCCAGTACCCAGTCCCCCCCCTTTTAGCCAGTCCCCCCCATAGCCCCCAGAGCCCCCCTTAGCCAGTTTTCCCCCCCAGTGGGCCAGGCCCCCCCTTTAAAGCCAGTGCCCCCCTTTGGCCAGACCCCCCCCTTACCAGGTCCCCCTATTTAGCCGAGCCCCCTTAGCCTGTGCCCCCCCCCATAGCAGCCGGGGGCCCCCCTTACCCCAGTGTCCCCCCATAGCAGGCAGGGCCCCCCTTAGCCCAGTGCCCCCCATGTACCCAGGCCCCCCTTTAGCCATTTTCCCCCCCATAGTACCCAGTGCCCCCCTTAGCCAGGGCCCCCCCAAAAGTACCCAAAAGCCCCCTTAGCCTTTGGGTCCCCCCCCTAGGGCCGGGCCCCCCTTAGCCAGGGGTCCCCCCCATTTTCCGGCCCCCCCTTTTTTTTGGCCCCCCCCATAGACCGAAGCCCCCCTTACCGGGGTCCCCCCCCCTAGTACCAGGGGCCCCCTTACCCACGGGGCCCCCCCCATAGAAAGCCGGGGCCCCCCTTAGCCAGTTTCCCCCCCCCCAAAGCCGGGGACCCCCCCTTTCCCAGGTCCCCCCATAGTACCAGGGGCCCCCCTTTAGCCATTGCCCCCCCCCATAGAAAGCCAGAGCCCCCCTTGGGCCAGGGGTCCCCCCCAATAGTAGCCAGGGCCCCCTTAGCCAGTGTCCCCCCTTTATTACCCCAGGGCCCCCCCTTACCCAAGTGTCCCCCCATAGTAGCCAGACCCCCCCTTGCCAGTCCCCCCCCCATAAGCCGGGGCCCCCCCCCTTAGCCATTTTTCCCCCCATAGTAGCCAGGGCCCCCTTAGCCAGTTTTCCCCCCCTTTGAGGGCCAGACCCCCCCTTAGCCATTTTCCCCCCCCCCCATAAAACCAAAAGCCCCCCTTAGCCATTGTCCCCCCCCAAATAGTAGCCAAAAACCCCCCTTTTAGCCCTTGTCCCCCCCCATAGAAAGCCGGGGCCCCCCCCTTAGCCGGGTGTCCCCCCCATGTAGCCGGGGCCCCCCCTTAGCCAGTGTCCCCCCATAGTAGCCAGACCCCCCCTTTACCCTTTGTCCCCCCATAGTAAAAGGGCCCCCCCTTAGCCAGTGTCCCCCCCATAGTTCCCCGGGGCCCCCCTTGGGCCAGTGTCCCCCCATAAAAAGCCAGGGCCCCCCTTAACCAGTCCCCCCCCATAGTAGCCAGGGCCCCCCTTACCCCATTTGCCCCCCCCATAGGACCCCCCGGGGCCCCCCCTTTAGCCAGTGTCCCCCCCCCAAAATGCCAAGCCCCCCTTGGGCCCATGTCCCCCCCATAGTAGCCAGAGCCCCCTTAGGAAAAATTTTTCCCCACCCCAAAAGTACCCCAGGCCCCCCTTAGCCTTGTCCCCCCCAAAGTAGCCAGGGCCCCCCTTAGCCATTGTCCCCCCCTATTGGGCCAGGGCCCCCCTTAGCCAGTGCCCCCCCCTGGGTACCAGAGCCCCCTTGGGCCAGTGCCCCCCCCATAGTACCCAAAGCCCCCCCTTTTGCCGTGCCCCCCAAAAAAACCCCAGGCCCCCTTAGCCATGTCACCCCCCATATTACCCCAAAAGCCCCCCTTACCAGTTTCACACCCCCATTTTAAGCCAACCCCCCCTTTGCCAGGGGTCCCCCCATATTAGCCAGAGCCCCCCTTACCCCATGTCCCCCCTTGTAGCCAGGCCCCCCTTAGCCGTGCCCCCCCATAGTGGGCCAGGGCCCCCCTTTAAACCAGTTTTCCCCCCTTTTGAAAACCAGGGCCCCCCCCTTGGGCCCAGTCCCCCCACTTATACCAAAAGCCCCCCTTTAAACCAGTCCCCCCATAGTACCCCGGGGCCCCCCCCTTAACCAGCCCCCCCATGGGTAGCCCGGGGGCCCCCCTTAAAGCCATTTTTCCCCCCTTATTTAACCCAAAAAGGCCCCCCTTAGCCATTTTCCCCCCCCTTAGTACCCAGACCCCCCCTTTAGCCAGGGGGCCCCCCCAAATAGTACCCGGGGCCCCCTTGGGCCAAAATTGTCCCCCCCAAATAGTAGCCAGAGCCCCCCTTTAGCCAGTGCCCCCCCCAAAAAACCAAAACCCCCCCCTTAGCCAGTTTCCCCCCCAAAGGTTAGGTGCCCCCCTTTGCCATTGTCCCCCCATAGTAGCCAGAGCCCCCCCTTAGCCAGTGTCCCCCATAGTAGCCGGGCCCCCCTTACCCCCGGTTTTCCCCCCATAGAGCCAAACCCCCCCTTCGCCAGTGTCCCCCCCATAGTCCCCTGGGCCCCCCCTTAAGCCAGTGTCCCCCCCAAAATTAGTACCGGGGCCCCCCCTTAAAACCCAGGTCCCCCCATAGTACCCCGGGGCCCCCCCTTTAGCCATTTTCCCCCCATAGTAGCCAGAGCCCCCCAAAGGGTTTGTTAAAAAAAAAAAAAAAAAAACAATCACCCCTTTGGGTTCCCCGCCCCCAGGCCCCCGGGGACTGGCCCCGGGCCGCTCCCGTGCTGCCCCCCCGGGATCCCGTATTCCCGCCCGCATAGGCGGCGGGGTTAAGTGACGCCCCCGCGCGCCTACGTCCAATGGGGGCCCGCCCGGCAGGCTGAAGGCCTAATGCGTTCGGGCCTGGGGGGGAAGAGCGGGTGCCCCAGCGCTAGTGGCGCTGTGCTCCGCTGACACCGCCCCGTTCACCCCGGGGCCGGGGACAAAATTCCCCCAATTTCCCGGGGCCCCCCTGTCCTGAGCCCCGGGGGAAAGAGGGGTGGGCCCCCGGGCTTTAAAGGGGCCCGGAATGCTCGGACGCGGCCCCAGGGGTCCGCCCGGCACTTGCCCCCCGGGGCCCGAGCGGGGGGGCGGGCCCCACCGGGGTTTTTCCCCCGGCCCCCCCGGGGGCCCAGTCCAAAGCCGGGCCTGACTTTAAATCACAAATGAAATGACCACATTTCTCCTGCCCTGACCTATCTGTCCACTGACCACATCTCAACTGTCCCCTCCTGCACCTTCGCTGTCAGCACAAGCAGCTATGTCAGGAGTATCGACCTGGTAGTCTCCCGCAGCGAAGTCCAACCTGCGGTGCGGTGGGCTCTGGTGAATACCGGGGGCTTCTTAGACTCCATTCCCTAGTGTGGTTTAGTGGTCATCTCTTGCAGTGACTCAGAGGATCCACTACTGTCACCTGTGACAGTACTTCTACTATAAGGCAATGCTCACACGGCTTATTGCCGACGTAATTGCGGGGACGGATTTCGCCCCGCAATTACGCCGGCTGCCGTGCAGCGGGGGCGGATTGGGGGGCCGGCAGCTCGTTGGCCCCATAGACATTCATTATTCTCGCCGCGTACACGCCGTAAATAATGTGCATGTCACTTTCTCCCTGCTCGGCGGATTCACTGAGGATTCTATGAGAACTGTGGATTACCGTAATGCCTGGGATTGATTTCAGCCGTATTGGAGCACAAATACGGCACTCAATACGGCTTAAATAAGTCCCAGCCGTGTGAACGAGCCCTAAGACTACTGAAACACAGCAGGGAGTGGAGTCTAAGGAGCCCCATGTTATTCACTAAAGCCCGCTGCAAGGTAGGTTGGACTTTGCTGCGGGAGAATCCCAGGTCACTATCCCTGATGTGACTGTTTGAGGTGACAGCGATGCTGCAGCACGAAATAGGAGTGGCCTGCTGAGATGTGGACAGGCATATAGGTCCGGGCAGGTGGGAGGAAAAATATGGTCAGGTCACTTGCATTAAGTCAGGGTAGGTGGCTGGCAGAGAATAGTCAAGGTCACAGGTATGGGTCAAAATACAGATAGCATAAACATAGACAAGAAATTCAGCACAACAATACATTGGCAGAAAGTGCAGGGGAAAGTGCCTTCATAAAGGGTTCAGTGCCCGGTGATTGGTGATCAGTGGAACACTGTCCCTTTAAATTTCAAGCTAGCAGTAGGGCATGGGAGAGGAGCAGGAGCAGGTGGAGATGAGTCATGACCAGCCCAGGGCACAGTGACACGAGCATGTATGTCGTCCAGAGCGGGGACCATGGAGTGCATCGTGACAAGTAGATCTCTTACTCTCATGCCTGTGCAATAAGAAGAGCTGTGGATACTGAGCTGTTATGCTAATCACTGCTATAGAATCATCCTCCTCAACCAGTGACATATTGGATGCATGAATGTAAAAATGCTTGTTACTCTGAAACAGCATGGCAAAACAACCCCTTTAACAGGGGCTTAGCTATAGCGGGTGCAGAGATAGCAGTCGCTACCGGGCCCAGCTAAGGGGGCCCAAAAGCCCTCCTGCCACATAGGAAGACACCAGTTTTATAATTAGCACATAATTAGTTGGGGGGCCCAATTTAACTTTTTGCATTGGGGCCCAAGAGCTTCAAATTACGCCTCTGCCCTTTAAGGTAATTTGAAATTGGCAAAATGTTCATTAACCTCTTAATAACCAAGTCTGTAAAGGTGTTAGATGACCGGCTAAATCTTTGGTTCTCTGATTTACCAGTTGATCTGATTAGATGTTGGAGTAGATAGATTTATCATACTGGTCACCCATTTATAGCAATTTTTGGTATTTTTGATAGTCCTCATGTCCCCTGATGAACCCTTGCATTCATAGAGGGGAAAACGCATCAGGGTTTTTAGGACTGTATTTTATATGATATTTGCAGTTATCTATCTTATAGTGTAGTTTTGTTCTAGGGAGTAGTTACTAGGCGGAGCCGCCCTTTTTTGGGGCGATGTCCCTGCTTGAAGGCAGGTACATGTAGGGTGAGTGTAGGATATTTTCCCCTAGAGGAACGGGATTTTGGAGATCGTACCTCCCTGCCTTACGTTTCTGAATCATCTAATTGTAAGTCTTTTTCTCCCTGGATTTGTTAGTATTGATATTATTGTATTGCTTTTGTTGGGGATAATTATCTATCTTTTAATGTATATTTAATAAATGTTATGTTTAAGTGGGTTTTTCTCTGCTGTGTTATGTACTACTAGACACCCATGATTAATATAGGTTTTAGCAGTGATCTGTTGTTACCTTGCTGCTGGCCAAGGCCATTTTTTTCCCTGAATTATAATTTCAGTATCTCACAAAAGTCAGTATACCCCTCACATTTTTGTAAATATTATATTATATCTTTTAATGTGGCAACACTGAAGATTTCATACAATGTAGTCAGTGTATAGCTTGTATAACAGTGTAAATTTGGTTTGTACTCAAAATAACTCAACACAAAGCCTAAACTGCTGGCAACAAAAGTTAGTACACCCCTGAGTGAAAATTGACAAATTGTGCAGAATTTGCCATTTTCCCTCTACATGTAACTCATTAGTGTTATAAGGTCTCAGCTGTGAATAGGGAGCAGGTGTGTTAGAATTGGTGTTATCACTCTCACACATGGCCGTCTTAACAGCATAATGGGCCCATGGACAGAGCTGTGCCCTGGGCCCCCCAACCCGCAACTACTCACAGTAATAAATATATACATTATCAATAACATAAACATATAACACATAACACCTCCATATAGAGACCACGGAGTGCTCAGACACCAGCTCAGGTCACATCACATGGCAGTGAATATATCACTGATCCAACACAGTAGGTAAGATAACCCCTGACATCCAGGGACTCACAGGAGATGTCATGAGTCATTCTCTTTTGTGATGAGTTGTTCTCTCTCTTCTTTTTTCCATCCGACTGAGAACACCATGGCGACTTCTCCTGGCCACAACTTGTCCCTGCAGAATTTACAACACAAACATCTTAGACTTCTCACTTCCCTACCACTTCCTACCTCTGGTATGGGTGCTCCCCATTAAGTAAGTACGTAGTAAAGCTGCCCAGTATTAAGTAGGTAGGTATATAGACCCTAATATGTAGGTATATAGGCACATTGTAGGTAGGTATAGTAGTCCCCTGTAGGTAGATAGTTATATATACCCCCTGTGGGTAGATATAGTCTCCAGCAGATAAGTAGATATATATACCCCCTGTAGCTTCATGGTTATATATGCCCCCTCAGATAGGTATATCATCCCATGTAGATGGCAGGTATAAATGTTCGCTCCCTAGTAAACAAGTATACAGTCCCTTATAAATAGATAGGTGGGTATTTAACACCCTGTAGGTATAGAGCCCCTGTAGGTAAATATACCAAAGGCACTTATCACACCAAAGTTTGAAGTGCGCCTGTTCATACATTCTTTTTGGCTCAAAGTACACCAAAAAACTGGCGCAGCCCCGGTCATTCCTGTTGCCTCGTGTGATGAGATTTTTAAGGGCACACCGAGTTTACACTATTATACAAGGTGTACACTGACTACTTTTCATTGTAGTCATATCTTCAGTATTGTTCCATGAAAAGATACAATACAATATTTACAAAAATGTGAGGAGCGTACTCACTTTTGTGAGCTGTTGTATTTATCTTACAAATCCATTATTTGTTTAATTGTAAAGGAAAAACTTAGTGGTGGCATCTAGAAGATCAGATCCTGCTGCAGCCTACACAAGATTTTTGGAACACTAACAATTTTCCAAACTGTATAGGAGCCTTGACTGAGAAACATGTCCATTGGCCACCAATGAGAAGACTTGCCTTAAACAAATTCATTTTTTTTCTCCATTTTCTTTTTGGCTCTTGTGGACAGTGATTTTTTTCCCCCGTTATAGAAACAGAAAAAGGAAACAAGTTAGCCAGCTCACCCCTCCCATAGAATGGACTGCACGGATCCACTTGGTTATGACAAATGAGTTCAAAGCAAAAAAAGAAGATTGATCCAGCAGTTCCAGGATGCAGTTAAAACATCCAATTTATTGTAAATCTATTAAAAAGGCATAGACATGCAGCACAGATGACATAGCCATGCTCGAAGGACACAGCCGTACATGGTGATTGACAGCTACAATATGTAGCAGTGCAGTAATATACTAATATGTATTCTAGCAGTGATCTAATAGATCACTTAGTCAAGTCCCCTTTGGGAACAAGTTAAAAGTAGTTCTAATAAAAAAAAGTGAAAGTAAAAAAATAAGTAAAAACAAATAAATAAATAAATAAAAGAAGTACACCACTGATTCTCCATTACTAACGGCAAACTCCCAAAAAAAGGTAGAAAATGAATTAAGTACACATATTTGGTAATACCACATAACAACCGAGCCTATAAATCTGTCACGTTATTTAACCTGCACAATAAACTGCCTAAAAGAAAAAGTCAGAATTGGGATTTTTGTTCATCTTGCTGCACATCAAGTGGAATAAAAAGCCATATAAACCCCTAAGTGGTACCAACGAAAACTTCAGTTCATCCTGCAAGAATTTACGGAAAAAAAGAAAGTTATAGCTATCAGAAGATATTGAGGAAGATCAAAAAGTCAGGTCCCCACAAAAATGATACCCATAAAACGTCAACTCAACCCGCAAAGAACAAATCCATGCACAGCTCTGTACACAGAAAAATAAAAAAGTTATGGCTTTCAGACTATGGTGATACAAAAATATATTCTTTTTTGAATAAAATTGTTGAATTGTGTAAAAGCAGTAAAACAAAAAAAGTACAAATTTGGTATCAATGTAATTGTATCGACCTGCTGAGTAAAGTTAAAATGTGATTTATACCACATTGTGACCACTGGGAAAAAATAAAAATAAAAAACAGTACTAGGATTGCTGTCTTTTGTTTTTCTGCCTCCCAAAAACCTTGAGAAAAAGGTCCTATGAACCCCATAATGGTACCAATGATAACGTCTACTGTACTCATTCTGCAAAAATCAAACCTTTATACAGCTCCATATACAGAAAAATAAAAAAAGTTATGGCTATCCGACTATGACAACATAAAAATGCAATTATTTACAAATGCATTGTACTGACCCGTATAGCAAAGTTATAATTTCATTCACCTTGCCTATGGACACTGTAAAAAAGGAAAACCTGAAAAACTATGGCATTACTGTTTTTTTCATGACCCAAATGCTAAAAAAAGGTAGAAAACCTGTAGGCTTGAAATACACAATATATTCCTAGATGAGTTCCCTGAGGGGTGTTGAATCTAAAATGGTGCAACTTCTAGAAGGTTTCACCTTTCTGGTACTTTGAGAATTTTGCAAATGCGACATGGCACCCACCAAAATCTGTATTCCAAAAGTCAAATAGCCTTCCCTCCCTTGTACGCCCTGCCAAACACCTAAACAGCAGGTTGCAATAACAAATAGGGTATTGCCGAACCTTGAAGAATTGTGTAATAAATTTCGGTATTTTTTTTTTTAAATTGCCTGTAAGAATAATACATTTTCAACTAAAACTACATTTTATTGGAAAAAATGAAATTTTTCATTTTCACAACCTACTTAAAATTATCGTGAAAACCCCCTGTGGGGTCATATAATTACTACACCCGGAATTTTCCCTTTGGGGAGAGTCAAATAGTGCACTGGGGCTACATATGGGATATTTGTAAAAATGGCAAAATCGGGGGAAAAAAATTTGTGTTTTTTGTTATTTTGTTATCATCTACTGTGTTCCAGTAAATAATGTATGAAAATTGAAAAATTTAAATTCTGAACAATTAAAGTGTTAACAAACTTCCTAAACACTGGTTTAAATACTTTAAGGGGTGTAGTTTCTTCGATTAAGTCATTTATTGGGTTATCTAGCATACAGGCCCCTCAATGTCACATCAGATCTGAACTGGTCCCTAAAAAAATATGTGTGGCAAATTTTATTGAAAACGTGAAAAAATTGCTACTAAGTTTATAAGCCCCATACTGTCGTAAGAAAAATAGAAAGTGATTTAAAAAAAATGCTGCCAACATACAGTAGACATATAGTGACTTTTTTAAAATATAAAAAATATATAAAATTATAAAATACATTATATATAATATAATATATTATTATATATATATTATTTATAATAAAAATTTATTTTAATATATATATATATATTATATTTTTTATATTTTTAAATTGTGGGGGTTCGACCCCCGAAATCGTTTTCTCCTTCATAGTGTTCTGTAGAGCGAGTTCCCAAAAGGTATGGGTTACCAATTGCTGCCTGTCAGGGGGGAAAGGTCAAGTCTGGAAAGGGTAACCGGGAGTGAATTACTCGGTGGTAATTAAGAGGTTGCAAGCTGAAGGTCTGTTAAAAGTCTGGTCTTCAGAAACCCCAAGGGGGGGAGCATGGCTCACGTCAGTGGAGGACGTGTACGGCCTTTGTCCAGGAGGATCCTGAATTCTTCCCCCTAGGTTGAGCGAAGCCGACCCAAGGATATATTGTACATGTGAGTACATTTTTGGGGGGGCTGGGTTAGACCCGCCCACCTGAGAACGTTAGTTAGTGGTGGATGGCCTAGGATTTTTTTTTTTTGCTGTTATGTTTTCGTGTTGGAGATAAAGCTGGCCGGGGCCAACCCCTTAATGAGAACCTGTGTCGACCTGCTGTTCCGTTTACCAAAGCGGCGATCCCAGAGTGAGGGGGGTCCCCGCCGGGCAAGGGCGGCCGAAACGGTGAACGCCTTAAATATATTTATATATTATAATTTTAAAATTTTTATAATATATTTTTATATATATATATAATTATATTTACATTTTATGTCTTAAATCGAAATTTTTGAATTTTGCATTTTTTTTCAAAATTTTAGATGTTTTGTAACTCCCAAAGCAAAAAAAAAATTATTTCCCGACTAATACCCCTAAAGTAATACAAACTAACTTATAATGAATATAAAACTATACAAATTTTAAATTATTTTAATAAAAAATAAATATAAAAAAATTTATTAAAAAAAATTTACAAACCAAAACAGCCCCTTTTCCAAAATACGTTTTCAATGGTTTTACAGAGTTACATAGTATTTCAAAGATTCCAAAACAAAATCACGCAGGCTAAAATAAAGAAAAAGTGTTAGAATAGCAATCAGGAATAAAACTATTGATGTCTTGTGGCCGACCCCAAGTCCCCGGGATCTCAGGTTAAACCCCTGCGTGTATGAATTTTTCAGTGTAGGTTGACAGTGAAGTGTCCTACAAGCACTCTGCAGATATCAGGCTCACTAGATATTTTAGAACCCTACTCAGAGGAGTCCCTGTTACTTATTTTAGAATGAGCTTTTGGAAAATTTCTTATACTGCTTCAAATTACCCCCCCATAGGGGAAAAAAACTGTGTTACCTCCAGGATTAGTCTCAAGAAGTCTAGCTGGTCAAAGCAAATATATGGTAAAGGATTTTCTACCACTTTCAGTAGTTCTAATGCCAGGAAATGAAATATTAGATTTATTCTGTGGGTGATACAACTATAGCGATACCAAATATATTACATATATATATAACGGGTCAGTTAGTACTGTAACGGTTCACGAGCGGACACTGGGTAGATGTGAATCCTCTGGGCCACCGTGAGCAATGATGGTGATATAGATGAAGGCCATGGTAGGGAGCGGAGTCTAAGGGGCCCCCGGTCTCCACTGGAGCCCGCTGCAAGGGAAATACAAACCGAAGTGCAGGGAAAAAGGGGGCAACGGGTGCATACAAAGAACCCCGCCCAGCAGGGAAAACCCTTGACAGGAGCCCGCGTCCCCGGGAGGTATAATGGAGGAAAAAGCAGAAAATAGGGATCAGGAACACAGGTAGCAGGAACAGCAACAAGGTCACAGCAGATGTAAATGTAGGCAGGTAACTGAGTCCCAGGCAGGTACCAGACTGGCATAACGGCAAATAAAAGGAAAAACATGGGAACAGGAAAAAAACTAAAACAAAAGCCCCGAGGTCCCGGGAAAATTTAAAAAAAAACATTAACAAACTGATGCTGGAGCAGAGGCAGGAAGTTCCTTAAATGACAGGTGATCAGTAATCATTGTCTTGGTAATTTAGGCACTGTCTCTTTTTATCCAGAAGCACAGGACACAGGTGGGAATAGGGACCGGAGCAGGAGCAAGGACAGGTAAGTACACAGCAACAAGGGCCGCAGACACAGACAAACGGGCACATCCACGGCCCACAGCAGTGACCGTGGCATGAACAGAGATCCCAGCATGGACATAGCCATGTCCGTAGTCTGGAACATGGACCGCAGCATGGACAGTGACAATTACCAAAATAATTGCTTTATGGTTTGCTTTTTCAGGGGAAAAAAGAAAATTTTTTTTCTCCTCTTAGAGCACACAACTTTCTCTGTTTACCAAACACCTCTTCCCCCTCCTTACTTTTTCTTATCTCATTACTCAGTCAGTCAGACCATCCATGATGAGTCACTTCCTGTAGAGTCTTGTCTCTAGTAATGGACTGTGTTTACTTAACTAAATAAGAAGCTTTCATCCTTAAGGGCTCTGTAGCTTTGTGCACTAAACTTTATAAATCTCCAGCACTTATTGTCAGTGTAACAGGGATAGATAGGAACAGCAGAGCTGATATACCAATCACTTCTATAGGCACACCCACAGCCCCGGGAAAAGGATGTGTGGTCTAAAAACAGACTGGCGTTGTGAAAAGCATTTATGAGAAAACCTGTTTAACTTTTTGACTGCCCATTGTCAATGTGCCTTATGTTGATAGCGCAGGCCTTCTGTCCCCTGTAGATGTCATTTTTGGAAATATTTTTTGACCTAAGAATAAACTAAATGAGCATCTTGGTCTAATTTCCATGAGCATATTTAACCCCTTTCCAACATTAGAGTTTTGAGTACATTATGGTCAGGAAGGGGTTCCCGCAAATGGACATATGCATGTGTTTTTTTTATACATCGGTGGGGTCATTAAAATGACCCAAAATTTAACCCCTGTAATTCATTGGGGCCATGCCTAATAGCTGGGGCTGGAAATTTTCTTATTTTGGTTGATTAACCCCTTAGATGCCACTGCTATTTGAAACCACTCATCTAACAGGAATGAAAGAGAAAGGGAGCTCCCTCTGTTTCCAACAGCACTTTGCTGCACAATTGCAGGGTGCTGATTGATGCCATAAAAACCTGGAAGCCTAACAAAGTTGAAGGTTTCAGCAGAGTAATGGCAGATGAGATTTAACACAGATAAATACAAGGTTATGCAAATGGGAAGGAAATATCAATTCCATGATCACATGTTAAACGGAAAAACGCTGGGAAAAAATGACTGGGAGAAGGAATGGTGGACAGTAAACTTAATTGTAGCAGCCAGTGTCAGGCAGCAGCTGGAAAGGCAAATACAATCATGGGGTGTATTAAAAGGGGTATAGATGCGCATGATGAGAACATTATTCTCCCATTATATAAGTCACTGGTTAGAACACACATGGAATATTGTGTACAGTTTTGGGCACCAGTACACAAGAAAAACATTGTAGAGCTTGAACAGGTACAAAGGCAGGCAACAAAAATAATAAAAGGACTGGGAGGACTGCAATACCCAGAAAGATTAACAAGATTAGGGTTATTTAGTTTACAGAAAAGATGACTTTGGGGGATCATAATAAATATGTTAAAATATATTAAAGGTCAATATAGAGATCTCTATCAAGATCTACTTATACCCAGGACTGTATCCGCAACAAGGGGGCATCCTCTACATCTTGAGGAATGAAAGTTTTTACATAAACATAGAAAGGGATTCTTTACTGTTAGAGCAGTGAGACTCTGGAACTCTCTGCCAGAGGAACTTGTCATGGTGAATTCACTAACAGAGTTCAAAAAGGGTCTGGATACATTTATAGATGTAAAAATATAACAAGTTATAGTGACCAGGTTTCTGGAGTAGGGTCACCGATTCAGGGACTTATTCTGAAGGAATTTTTCAGCTTTACAAACTATGTAACTATGGCAAAACACCCGGGGGCACAGCTGGCATAATGGTTCACAGTTGGACAAAACATAGCAGTAGAGACATGTCATGTACTGTACAAGCGATCAAGCAATTCTGTAATCTAGTTCCCACAGTAAAAAAAAGTCAGTAAGATTAAATAAATGAAAAAAAAAAAACACATACAAAATAAAGTACAATTTGGACACCATTACAAATGCCAATCACCCCAAATTAAAACAATCTAGGCTATAAAATGTTATTCAACCCGCATGATGAACGGGGTTAAAAAAAACAACTATGGCAGAGTTGCAATTTTTGTTCATAAAATCAAATAATAAAAGTTGGGCTGGGTATAGGGAGAAGCTGCCATGGATGAGAGAGATGAGTCTGTTGTGTGGCTCTTCCCGCCCCATCAGCTGAACTGACAGTTTTCTCTTTAGGGTACGTTCGCATGTCGCCACGTACTGGGCTCTAATACAAGCAAAATGCGCCCCAAACATTACGGTAATCCAGTTCTCATAGAGTAATGCATGTCTATGGGGCCCCCCACTCCGCGTCGCGGGCGTACGTGCTGATCAGTGTGACTCCCGAACACCCGGCGTAATTGCGTGGTGTATAGTCTGCTCTGCAATTAAACCATGTGAACTTACCCTTATAGGCAAAGATGAGAGAAAGCTGCCAGTTAAGATGAGGGGTCGGGGAGAAGCCCAACAATGGACTCATCTTCTCCTGGTATATAACCTTAAAATTCTGCAGCATTTCAGGGCAAACCTCACATAGTTGGGACTGGATAACCTGCAGCTATATCTTGCTGCCCATTGTTCGGGCGACATAAAGAAATTGACAGGTTCCTTTTTTTAAGGTTGTCCCAGTTATGTGACACGTTGTTCTACCAAGTGGTGGGGATTAGACCCATACCAATCAGACATTGGCAGCATATCGTAGTCATATGCTACCCATATGTGACAACCCTTAAAAGACAACACTGATTGACAACCTTCATGGGAATGCAACCATATTAACTGTAACCCGACTTTCCAAAAAACAAATGTGACTTAAAATATTAAATATTATAACATTTTTTATCAGAAAGTGATAACTCAATAAGTGTTGGTATTTTGTGTTTTTCTCTTTTAATTGCTGTATCTAGAGAAAAGTATTAATTCCTAAAAACAGAATTAAATTACCTCATGATAATTCATTATATTTGCTTTAATGTTTGGATTTTTTTTTTATCCAGAAATGCTGCCTATGTATAGAAGTCAATCCCAGCATTCCTGTCCCACCAGGGCTACATTTCCTTTTGTCTCAGTTTACAAACATCTCACTTTTAATGAACACAGATTTTATCAGCCTTCTAGCAGAAATGCGGATGGATATTATGGAGAGGATGTAGGTTTCGTGTTACATATTTGTTTGGATTCGTATGCATTCTGTGGAATCTTATCTGAGGATCCAATGTAATGAGCGTTGACATTGATGGATGAGTCTGTACACTGATATCATTGACTGATGCTAAGTATTGTGGCACATCCAGCACCTGCTCCCCTTCAGACACTGTCAGGAGTGGGCCCTGTCCAGAGTGCTGAATGCTAAGGAGAGATGGAGGACAGTGTGTGTACCTGACATATCAGAAAAACATCTTCTATACCAGTACACAGTCTCAGCCGTTCTACATGCTGACCTAAATGTGACTTTATATCACATCCTAATATTAATATACACCTAGAGTAGGGGTCGGACATCTGCAAACCACATGGCAAAGGGGCTGCCGAGACATATTTAAAGATTGCTATTACAGCCGCTACCGGTATTTACTCCAATCTCACAGTTACATAGTTACATAGTTTGTAAGGCCAAAAAAAGACAAGACGTCCATCCAGTTCAGCCCGTTGTGCTAAAGTGTTAATCCAGAGGAAGGCAAAAAACCTCATGAGGTAGAAGCCAATAGTCCTCATTTTAGGGAAAGAATTCCTTCCCGACTCCAATCTGGCAATCGGAATACTCACTGGATCAACGACCCCTCTCCAGAATCCTAGTCACTATAACTTGTTATATTATCACGCTCCAGAAATGCATCCAGACCCTTTTTGCACTCTGTTAGTAAACTCACCATGACAAGTTCCTCTGGCAGAGAGTTCCACAGTCTCACTGCTCTTACAGTAAAGAATCCCTTTCTATGTTTATGTAGAAAGCTTCTTTCCTCAAGACATAGAGGATGCCCCCTTGTTCTAGATACCGTCCTGGGTATAAATAAATCTCGGGAGAGATCTCTATATTGACCTTTGATGTATTTAAACATATTTATTATGTCCTCCCGAAGCCGTCTTTTCTCTAAACTTAATGACACCTCAGATGCCGCAGTCAATAGTGACCACAGCATGTAAGGGATTTGACAGACGTTGTGGGTTCCCTCTGTCCTCCATCATCTCCCCTTGGTTGGGAAGTGTCAATTGCTGTGATGACAGCTGAAGGCCTAACAATAGCCTTGAGTCCGTTATTGATGTTGTCCAGCCAGTCTGACTAACAGGTACATAATACACCAGAGTACAACCATAAAATATATTATAAGTGATCTAGCGATTGCTCAGTCCAGTCCCAAATAAATAAAATAAACAAGTAACAATCAATTAAGTAAAAAACACCCTTTCCCCCTTATAAATGCTCATCTTGTAAAAAGATAAAACTAATATAATCATATACAGAAAACAACAATTAAAAAAATGTGCAATCAGAAAATTAAAACAGCTAAGAAGTAAAGAACATGCATCATTATACATGTATTTCTCACTACCTGACATGAAATCAGAATAAACCTTTAGGTTAATTAGGATTACCAAAATTATGTATATTTGACAAATGACAGAATAATGAGAGAGATTTTTTAAGGCATTTTTATTACTTTCTACAAAGTCAAAAGTTTACATACATTTCATTAGTATTTGGTAGCTTTGCCCTTAAACTGTATGACTTGGGTCAAACGTTTTGGATATCCTTCCACAAGCTTCTCACAATAGTTGATAGGAATTTTGGTCCATTCCTCCTGACAGTACTTGTGTAACTGAGCCATGTTTGTAGGTCACCTTGCTCGCACATGACTTTTCAGCTTTGCCCATACATTTTCAATAGGATTGAGATCAGGGCTGTGGCCACTCCAGAACATTGACTTGGTTATCCTTAAGTCACTTTGTAACCAGTTTGGCAGTATGTTTGGGGTCACTGTCCATTTGGAAGACCCATTTCCAGCCAAGCTTTAACTTCCAGGCTGATGTCTTGAGATTTTGCTTTAGTATTGCCACATAGTCTTCTATCCTCATGATGCAGCAGTCCCTCCTGCAGCAAAAATAGAAATAATTGTGATACACACTTTTTTTCTCTCATTCGAAACTTTATTAAGGAAGTATCACATACAATATAAGTAAACAAATCAAAACAGAAAAGAACTGTAGCACAAATCTGCCGCAGTTAATGTATAGAATCAAAACAGACAGTATGAGATGGGCATGAATATGAGAAAATCAATTATACTATCTATATAAAAACCTCCTGAATATGAAATAAAGGCAAATATTAACAGAAAGCAAGAGAAAAACAGAAAAAAAGGGGAGAAAGAATAATCTGGCGTCTGCAAGAAAAAATGACTCAAAAACATCAAACAGCTTCTGCAGGTGCGGTGTTTCCAAAAAGAAGGACTCAGTTGATGCAGTTGAATGGTAGGGAACGTCTAATACCAACCTCATCCTGGAGAGGGGGCACGCACCTAAACAGCAATCGGGGTGGTTGCACACATGAGGAGAACTCTGGTGAGGCAGTGAAAGCAATCCATGCACCCCATGCCCGACCAAATTGTTCTTTCCCATTAATACTATCTAACCTCAGTTCTTCCATACGCTGGAGAAAGAAGATCTCCTTAAACCAATCAGACAAGGAGGTTGGGGCGGTGGATTGCCAAAGTCTCAAGATTAAAACTCTAGCTGCTATCAGCATGAAGATAATGCTTCCCCTCAGACTAGAGGTCGCTGATGGGATCATGGACAAAAGCAGGACTACTGGGTCATTCTGCAGTTTTGTACCCGTAACAATCTTTATTATGGAGATCACTTTATCCCAAAAGGGAGAGATAACCGCAGCTCCACCAAACATCTGCCATGCTCCCATCGGCTCGACCACATCTCCAGCAGCTAGGGGTAGGAAGGGTAGAGCCTATGCAACAGAGTGAGGACTCTATACCAGCAGGAAATGATTTTAAAATTTAACTCATGGCGACGACAAGATACTAAGGACTTAAGCGCTAACGTATAGGATTTCGTCCAGTCCTCTTCTGAGAAGGGCCTTTGAGTTTCCCACTCCCAAGCCGTTTGATGGGAAGTGGGTGATCTGGTAAGCCACTGCATAATGAAGCGGTATAATTGTGAGATAAGGTGGGTAAGGGTGCCATTGTGAGTGCCTATGGTCTCAAAGGGAGTCAAGGCCTTGTGCAAGTCCAGCTTCACACTGTTTGCCATGTAGAAGTAGCAGATTTGCATCATTTGTAACCAACTAAACGATGCCATCCCCATTACCTTAGCAATTTCCTCCCAAGACTTCAGAGATGAATGAGTAAGAAAATCTTGGAATATTAGTGGCTTGGAGTGTCTACGTAGCCCAAGCGTAGCAAGCACATGGTTACCACAGACCAGGGTCAGGGGACCATTAGGCCTAAGTAGACCTGAGCGCCCACCATATGCCCTCCAAATAAGAAGCGTAGTTTGTGTAACCCACGGAAGGAGCGCAAGCCTAGACTTAGGTAACACGTCAACTGCAGTCCATGGGAGTGCCGTTAGGGGTGCTCCACTTAACAATGCTTCCAAAGAAACCCAGAGTTTGGAGTGTTCATAATGAATCCAATCCACTATCCTGACTATTGAAGCCGCCAGGTAATAAGCCCTTATATCCGGTAGGGACAGAGCCCCTCCTCCCTTGGCCTGATGGGCGTACTCTTCGCTATTCTGTTTTTTTTGTTGGCCCACAGCTAATACTGGGGAGCATTTTGAAAAAAGACCCAGGGAAGAGAAGGGGGATCACATGGGTGATACACACTTTTTTTTATAGAAACTATAGCTATAATACGGCAAATTCATGTAAATTAAGACCCTAGTACACTGAATTTTTACATGATTATATGTAATATGATTAAATATGCAAATATGGGACAGTATGTTTATATAATTTTCATACCAACTTTTTGAGTCTGAGGGCCACATTTTCAGATTGTTCCACTTTAAAGGGACGCCACCACCAACATTTTTCTTTTCACATATGGACAAACAATATGTGACTATTAAATTGACTTTTTTCAATTTGTTTTTTCATGTCATTTTTTTAAGCTTCTACAATGTACCTTACTCCCCCTGACTTCTCTTCTGTGAAGTCTGATAGAACAGGAGTGAGAGGATTGCTTGATGGTCCTTCCTTCTAGTTGGCACTGGTCTTAGAAGTGTAAATATCATCAGCAGTTACCTGATAAGTATGAAGAAACCACCTGCCCAGTGCAGAAAAATACTACCCTATTTTCCTTTATCTATTGCTTGTGGTCTAATAAGATCTTACGTATCCCTGTGGAGTGAACAAAAAAAAAAACTTTAAAGTCTTACTACTAATTGTTATGGACTAATGGAAAAAAAATTAGCAGCTGAAGTGAAATATTAATTCCCTCCAAATAAAAAAATTCCTCACTCGAAGGACAATACATTATATGTAATTTTTAATTCCATAGGACTGCCGAAAAAAATATTGGCAAAAATTCCTTTAAAGGGCCCTGGTTAAACCTAAGTTTTAGTTATATTTTTTTACATCTGAAACAGAAAAAAAATTAAAGAAATTTCCTTTGCATCAATATATTCTGAAACGCTAAGTTCTTTTGATTTATTTTGTCAATAGAACTGTATAATTTTTTTCCTTTTTTTGGGGGATTTTTTTGATCTTTTTGAGATACACATGATGTTTCTTTTTTTCCATGGGGAGATGAGGTGACCAATAAAACAACAGCTCTGGCACTGGGTACTTTTTTCTCTAATGGCTGTCACTCTGTGGGATTAATAACATGATAATGTTATATAATAGGTTGAACATTTCTGGATATGAAAATACCAATTACCAATTTCTAGTTTACATTTTTATATTATAATTGGGAAAAAGTGGGTTGAATAAGTATTGAACACATCACCAATTTTCAAGTAAATAATTTCTAAAGGTGCTATTTACATGAAATTGTCACCAGATGTCGCCAGCAACCCATCCAATCCACATAGGAAAAGAAATTAAACAATAGATGTTCAAAAATTAAACTATGTGTAATAATTAGTGTTGAGCGATTTTACGACAAAGTTGAAAACGGGAAGGGTTTTTATGTGATCGAAATTTCCCGATCACGATAAATTAAAGGGTTAAAATCTTGGGATATCTATTAAATCGCGCCTTTTTCGGGGTTCCTGTAATTTTGGCGGGGGACAAATAGAAAAAGAAAAAGCAGGGTGAGATGTGTTGCGACGTCATGACTGGGAGTGTATGGTTTTTCGATTTGGGGGGAAAAATCACATGACCCGTTTTTACATAGAACAGCGTTTCCCCTTTTCACCTCAGGTCTCTCAGCGTCCATAGGGAAGGACCGCTTCGCCCGGGGCCAAACACTTAGCGAAATTTTTTATTTCGCACAGAAAACCTTTTCTATTAGCTGTATTAGAGATGGGCGAACGATTCTAACGAGTGGAATTGTTTAGAATTTCAGGAAAACTTCGGGTTGGAAAGAAGTCGAACTTTGGGTACTTTGGGTGAACGAAAGGGTCTTTTCATGATAAAATGGCGCGAGCACATGGCGTTTTCATGGGGCAAAGCACTCTGGGGAAAGAAGGGCATCCTGCATGACAGTGCAGAGATGAAGCCCAATCAGGACCGGCGGGGTTCTGTGACTCACCGCACATTAAGACCGACCCCCGCCGTGGGGCTCACACTCCTCTCCTTACTGACAGGGAAGGGGCTGCTGCGGGTGATACGCTTTCTGAAGAACTGATTTTTTACACACGATTTTTGTGGGGGGTCTACTTTCTCAGAGACTGTTTTGAATTTTCTATTTCATTTTTTGGGTATTTGGGTCTGAAACCAGTGTGGTCCAC
>JAODAL010049576.1:0-28075 GCA_025379985.1 Phyllomedusa bahiana | reverse complement strand
TTAGAATTCCGGGAAAAACTTTGGTTCGGAACAAAGTCGAAGTTTGGGGGTATTCAGGGGGAACGAAGTGTGCTTTTGATTGATAAAAAATTTTTTTGGCAGCACATGGCGTTACAGGGGGCAAAGAACTTGGGGAAAGAAGGGGCATCCCGCAGACATGTGCAGAGATGAACCCCAATCAGGGAACCGGCGGGATTCTTGACTTCCCCGCACTTTTAAAGTCGAGCCGAGGGGGACTATACCGCTTCATGTATTATTAGGGAGGTGCTGGAGGCGCTAAAATATTTTTTACTAAAAAAATATTTTTTATACAGCGATTTTTGGGGGGTGTCAAGCTTGTTCAGGACTGCTTCTCTTAACGTTCTATTTTGATT
Source organism: Phyllomedusa bahiana (assembly GCA_025379985.1). Lineage (NCBI taxonomy): Eukaryota > Metazoa > Chordata > Amphibia > Anura > Hylidae > Phyllomedusa > Phyllomedusa bahiana. The sequence goes on along the minus strand of JAODAL010049576.1, from coordinate 27,701 downwards.
TTGGGGGGTATTGGTTAAATCCAGTGTGCATCCAGTGCGCTGCTTACTTTTTTAATGCTATCTGCTCACAGCCATTGAATACCCAAAGGGGTTATCTACCCGTTCCTGTTGTATTTATTTAAAGAAAAGCTTTTTTACAATAAAAATACCACTTTTTTTTGGTTGCCCCAATTTTTTGCGAATTTACATCCGAGGTTAATTAGGTTTTTGCTGTTGTGGTCCTAAAAGAAACCTTTTTTTTTCACCAAAAAAAAACGAAATTTTTTCCCTGTAGATAATTCAAAAATGAAGGGTTAATTACAAGTTTTTCTTTTTTGTGTAGCGTAAAATCTTTCCCATTGAAACCGCTACAAGTGGTTTTTTGGTTGCTCAATTCTTTTGGAATTTACATCCAGGGTTTTTAAGGTTTTTCTGCTGCTGTGATGACTAAAAGAAACCGTCTTTTTCCCCCAAAAAACGAATTTTTCCTGTAGATAATTATAAATGAAGGTTAATTACAAGTTTTTCTTTGTTGTGTAGTTTTAAAATACATCCCATTCTAAAAGTAAAAAGCTGGTAGTTTTTGGTTTTTTGCTAAATCTTTTGCGAAATTTTACACCCAGGGGTTAATTTAAAGCGTTGTTCTGTGCTGTGGTAAAAAAAAAAACCCCGTTTTTTACAGCAAAAAATACATTTTTTCTGTAGCATAATTCATAACCCGAGGTTATTACAAGTTTTTTCTTGTTGTGTAGCGAAAATTTACATGCTTGTAACACGTACAAGTGGTGTTTTTGGTTGTCAATTCTTTGGCAATTTAATCAAGGGCTAACTAAGTATTTTTTGCATTTGTCTCAGTAAAAGAAACTTTGTTTTTCACCCCCAAGAAAAAAATTCTGTAGCAAAATTTTAATCGAAGGTTTAAATTAAAAAACCTGTTTGTGCTTTTATTTCAGTAAATTTCACAGAGTTTTTAAACGGACATACAAGTAAATTTTCCTGCCATTTGTGGGCGAAATTTTATACCCAGGGTTACCAACTTCTTAGGGGGTTTTCATTTGGAGTAAAATAAGGGTGTGTATTTTTTCATATCAGTCTCTTCATCAAAAGGTCTGAATTTAAAACAAACAGTTTTGTAGACGAGAGGTGGCAGGCCTTCACCTGCGAGGGCGTGGCCCCAAACTTTCCCTGGAGCGGGCCCCAGGTCACAGCCCAGAAAAGGGACGTTGCGCAGGGGTCATCGGTGAGGCCCCAACTGCGCTGTCTTCTAGCGGCCTGTGTTGCCGAAACCCCAAGGGTTCTTGTTGGTTTTGATAGGTATCCATTCCCCCCAGATGAATCTAAAAACCCCCAAGAGTGGTGGGATCGTCAGACACAACCTTAGTTGGATGGCCGGGGCGGGTCGGGCACTACTGTCCTCAACCGCCTCTGCCCCATCGGTTCCCTCAGCCAGGATTACTTGTAGTCTGGGTCCCCCACTTTATAGCGGGGGTGAAAAATTTGAAGAGGGCAGTCGCAGCTATTTGGCAGTGAAAAAATGGGGCCAATACCCCCTGTTCTTGCAGTGGGCGGAAAAGTATAGATGTGGGGTGGATGGGAGGTATGTTGTGAGGGGTAGCCTCTGCAACCAAGACCGGTGAGAGGACAGCAGTGACGATGAAACACAAATAGTGATGATGTAGCCGACCGCACTTGGGAGCGGATGAAGTAGGGCTTCTTCTCGTAGGAGAAGGGGCGTCAGTTTCCCGGTCAAGGTGGCACAGCCAGCAAGTGGGTTGTTGGCCGTGAGTAGCAGGGTAGCAGCAGTGTGGGTCGGGAGCCAAGCGGCCAGGGGTAAAAAAACCTGCTTCACAGGTCCAAAAAGTAACGCACAGGGGCCGCGAAGGCACGGCGGGTTAGTACATCAGGCGGGCGTTGGCGGTAAAAACAGTAATCGGCGGTGCGGCAGTTCTTTGTAAGACAAAAGGAGGGGCCGAAAAATTTGGGTATTGTAGAAACTGTGGGAGAAAGTGAAGGTGGCAGGGGGTAAGTTGGTACCCGGGCCCTGCATCAACGATGCGCGTCACCCTCCGGTGGCCGGGAGAAACCTGGCTCAGATGTGGGGTCCATCCTTGCGCGCAGCGGCCCGTGGCCGCTGACATTCAGCGTCAAGGCTCACACCTCTGAGAAGGGAAATGTTTTCTTTGCATCATCTCCGGTCCAGTGCTCCCCTTTCCCCGCTACTCATGGGGCCAGCGTGTTCGGAGGCGTTTTCAAAGAGACAAAGTATGCGTCCAAAAAAATCCTAAGGTGCAGCGCTGACCATGCTCCCGTCAAGTTGTTTGGGACTGCGGGCCCTCCCTTTCCAAATGGTGGATTTGCACCATTAAAAAACTAATTTGGGTTGTGCCAAGCCGAGATGAAAAAGTTCCAAGCCCTAATTTCTTTTTCCAAAAAGGGGCAGTCCGCACTTATAAAATATGTGACAGAAAAATGGCCAGTCCCTTTAGTTATCGGTTTTTTCAAGGTACCCAAAGCGCGGAGTCTGGGGCTGTAACTTTCGGGCAGGGGGCAGTTCAGTCCTTAGGCCATTGGGTGAAGTGCTTCCTGCCCCGGCACACCAACAACTTGGAAGAAGACTTTTTTTTTCTCCCGTTGTCAAACTGGGTCCGCGCCATGTCTGCCTTTCCCCCTCCACCCCCCCCATTCAGCCTCCCCAAGTACTGCTCCATCATACACATGTGTAGGGCACAGCGGTTTTCACGCAGTTTTTACACCCGGCTTGCTCGGTGAACGAAGTACACGGGGGGAAAATGCTCCGCTCATGCAGCAAGAAACGATGTGTGGTTTTCTCGTGCCAATGCAAATCGGAACCATAGTGACAGACAATGGGGGGACTGGGGTCCGCGCTGCACGAGGAAGGTTTGGGCCATGCCCCCCCCTGGGATGTGTTCAATTGGTTGTGAAAAGGTTCCTGAAGTCTTCCCCGATCTTCAGTGATTTGAATTGGCCCGGGAAATGGTGCAGCATTATCCATTCATACAAAGCAGGAAACCCCCCCCGAGTTGGCGGCAGAAGGGGTACACAAAACACCTGATATGCAATGTTTCCACCCCTGGAACTCCGCCTGCACATTTTGGACCGGTTATGAAAAAAAGAGAGGCCAAAATTAATGATTTTTTGATGATCCAGGTGGGAAAGGGGTACTCCCCCGTGTAACTTTGATGTCAGCCAGTGGCTGCCATGCGTGATACCCGCCGTTTTTGAGGAAATTTGAGGAGGCCCGTTATTTGGCAGTGCCAGGTACGGGTTGAAAAAGTCATTCCATGTTTAATGTTGGAAAGTCGAAAAAAACTGTCTGGGCAGGGGGCTGGAGACGTGGCGACTACTCTACGGCCCAAAGAGTCGGTGGGGACTGAAAAGAGGAGGAGGGAGGACTTGGGCAAGAAGCATTGTCTGGTGAAATGAGTGGATTTTTAACAGGGAAAGAGAGGAGGAGAGGAGCAGTGGGGGAGGTAGATGGAGATGAGGAAAACGAGGCAGATCCGCAAGCCCCGTGGCAGTTACGTGGAGATGGAGGCAGGGACCCCTCGGATTTACTTGTGTAAGGCCCACAGCTGCTGATTTTCTGGCTAGTGACGCCCGAATAGTCAGCATCCCGGCCCAGGGGTGATTTTTTGGCTTCCCCCCAGTGCTGAGACGGAGGACAAACTCAAATAATATAGGGAAATCCTCCGTAGTCGTTGGCCGCTGCCCTTTTTGCGGGATCGTTTTCCTCGACAGGTCTGCCGGGGGGTTCTTCGCGTCAATATACTGCACAGTGCTGGGGGAAGGTGGGGGGGTAGGAGCGTCCCCGCTCCATCAGCAGCAACCCAAGTTGGGATCCTGAGAGCAGCTTTCCCTTTACTGCCTGTGAGGAGGGGGTTGCCGCAGCAGCGCAGGCCCGGAAAGACGCTGAACCCAAAGGTGTGGATACTTTGGGAAAACTCTCCCCCCGTTAGAGGTCCGTGGATAATGGGCAGCCCAAATGGATATTGGCGCAAAATTGCCAGTTTTCGGGAGAAACTGTCCGCCCGGCAGTAGTGTGGTTTATCGAGGGGTGTTCAGGCGCGGGGGCCATCTTACCCCAAAGGGGAACCCGCTTGTCCCGGGAAATGTGGAACAAATGACCTTTTTTCAGATGAATCAGGGTGGATCGGGCAGGATTTCCACACCGCAATGCTTTGGCGTCTGGCTGTGTAGTCACCCAAACGGGAGAAATGAGTTGGGTTCAAAATACCCGCCCCAGCCATTTCGATGCCGCCCGCCGCCTCATGCCACAACTGCTGAAGTTTCTCCTTGCCACCAACCATCTTTACCAGGGACTGGTATGGCCACCCACCTCCACACTCTGTCATTGGGCCACTGTCTGACCTCATGCTGCTGCTGTCACCTCCACACTGTGTCATTGTGCCACTCTGTGGCCTACTCCTGTTTTTGCCACCTCCAGAATGTCCTTGTGCCTCTGTCTGACATCATGCTGCTGTCGTGACCTCCACACTGTGTCATTGTGCCACTCTGTGGCCTACTCCAGTTTTTGCCACCTCCAGAATGTGATTGTGCCACTGTCTGAACTCATGCTGCTGCTGCCGTGACCTCCACACTGTGTCATTGTGCCACTCTATGGCCTACTCCTGTTTTTACCACCTCTAGAATGTCATTGTGCCACAGTCTGACCTCATGTTGCTGCTGCCGTGACCTCCACACTGTGTCATTGTGCCACTTCTTGGCCTACTCCAGTTTTTGCCACCTCCAGAATGTCATTGTGTCACTGTCTGACCTCATGCTGCTGTGGCTGCCGCCGTCATCTCCACACTCTGTCACTGATGTTGCCACCTGACCCCTCAGCTTGTTTTTTTCCAGCTTTCGCTGGCATGACTTTATCAGGCTACATTCCCGCTTGAGTTTTTTGGTCAGTTTTGCCCTCTTAATTGCCCAGGGAATTTTATAGTGAAGCGATTCTAAGAGCGGCGGCAGTCATGTGCGTGTCATACTAAAACACAACATTGTATGAAGACCAAACCAAGCTCCCTCTGCATATTTAAGCATGGCACAACATTCTACAGCAACCCGCACGCTCTGTGCAGCCTGGAAATAGCTGTTTTTTAACGTGATTCGTCCCGAATTAATTCGGACCGAATTTAATTTTGTCGGGAAATTCGGCAAACTGACCGAATCGAATTTTTGAGAAATTCGGCCATCTCATATAGTCACAAGATAGTGTGCAAAGAGGTCAACAATCAATCCAGAATGTGCCATATAAAACCTGTGGTTGATCACCATAGCTTCTATTCTAGGCAAAGAAAGTCGTTTTTCCACCTTGGAGGTAGCTATATATAATATTATGTGACCAGAAAAAGAGAAAAGAACCCACCAAAAGATTACGGTGCTTACCCAAAAACAGTGCCAAAAAAAACCCCTCACATGTACTGTATCATGTTCACTTAAATTCTTTAGGGGACTACCTAGTACAGGTACTCAATACCTCCCGTTTGCAAACTTCCTTTTCTATTTTCTGTTTTTTTTAATGCCTGTTGCACCTGAAATATGGTGCCATATTCACAACTGGTTTGGCTTACTAAGGGGTCTTGGTTTTGTACAAATCAGTAGTCATTTAATCTGCGTTTTTTCAATGTTATGCTTGGATACGTTTTGGAATGGAAACGTAGACCATGATAAATGTACACAAACTTTTGCATTTCTACATATATGTTACCCTTATTTAAAATGTAAACATGGCATACGTTGTATACATTTACATCTGTTTATGTACTTAGAAACTCATTACTTTTTAAACATTTTTATACTTTGTCAAAAAAATCATATGTAAATAAAAAATTTTAAAAACGTGTGCGCTAAATTTTTTCAAACTTGTATATATACAATTGCATGCATCAATCATAGTCTTCAATGTTAAAAATAGATGCAGTCAAACAAGTTTTATTTGCGAAAAAACAGTGTGAATATGCAAGCTATGTCAAACGCACTTTTGACTATAAGTTTAAACCACTGTATTCAATGAATATGTCAAACTATGTTTTTGGATACTGCTTTGTACTAACCAAACGTATACGTTTAACGTTATATATGTATAACATATATATGTATAGAATTTTTTTTTTCGCTGTATTTTGCTGTGCGCCATAAACATTTGACGTGTCCTTTGTTTTTTCCTGGTCAATCATCTTCTTACACTGTCTGCACCCCATTTCTTGTTCATTGTGATGCCCATTGTTTCTTCATTTGATTGCTAATCACATTATTATGACCAGCAGGTAATATCCACAGTAATCATCTTGTGCAGCACAGACAGTGTCAAGACTAAATGCTTAAGAGAGTGACTAAATAAGGCCCAGGGAGGTTGTCGTGGATACCCTGGAGCCATGCTGACTGTATTGCATCCCACAGCTGCTAGAGGGTGCATGGAGGAGGATCCATGGAGCCAACACGATGATCAAGGTGGTCTCACAGATGCTCAGTTGGGTTTAAGTCTGGGGAAGTAGGGGACCAAGGTGGTACTGGAAGTCTTGATCATGGTCTTCCAAACTATGTTGGACATTTCTACAGTGTGACTTGTCGTATTGTTTTGTTGGAAGATCCCATCTGCACCAGGGAAGACAATCAGGATATATAGATGTACATAATCTGCAAGGATGGAGATTGCCTCCCATGTGGATGACCCAAACAATGTCACAAAAACTTCCTCCAGACCATCACATTCCTAATTCACAATGATGCAGTTTTTCCATTCATGATACGCTTTCACCACAGCAGCACCTTAATAGTTCACAATCTGCACAGTTTTAGAAATACTGCCACCCTTGCTTCAAAGCCAATAATCACCCCTTTCTGCAATACTAATTAAAGCCCCTTTTATCAATAACAAGGGATATGTGAGCAGACAACTTTTATCACACCTTAAGTAACAGCAGGGTAGAGTGGGTCCTCTGGACCAGTGTTCCCCAACTCCAGTCCTCACGCCCCACCAACAGGTCATATTTTCAGGATCTCCCACAGAATGCACTGACAATAATGAAATCACCTGTGCAGCATAATTAAATCACTTGTGCAATGCTAGGGAAAGCCAGAAAACATGATCTGTTGGTGGGGCGTGAGGACTGGAGTTGGGGACCTCTGCTCTGAACTACCGCATTTGGTGTTGTAAGCCATGTCAGGTGGCAGAGTATAAGGAGTCTCCCAGTTTTCAAGAGAGCCCACTGCAAGGCAGGATGGGCTTTCTGCAGTGGGAGACTACCAGGTAACTAACTCTGACATGACTTAATTGCGGTGAAAACCAGCGTGCAGGGTGGTACAGAATCGTCAGGCAACTTGTGGTTGGGGACAGGCAGAAAGATCAGGGCAGGTAGTAGACAAATGTGGTCAGTGGATGAAGGCAAAGGGTCAGACACATGGCAGATCAGGAACACTGCAGGATTATTTTCTCTAGGGATAAGGGCACTATAGATCCGGCAAAGAAGGAAAGAAATCCCAAGAATATGTAGGGTGGCCCTTTAATTTCACTGAGCAGACATGCGTGTACCCTAAGCAGCAGGGATGAGTGGGCCAGCAGAAATGCGCAGGAAAGCAGGAGCGTAGAGAGGTGGGTATGGAGCCAGAGCACGAGTGCATCCGCAGACCAACGTGGGTCACAGTACCACTCGCCTCCAGCAGCGAAACAGAAGAGGGGATACGAGTATGCCTGTGGCCCAACGTACAGGCTGCATCATCACTCGTGACACCTTATATACAGTTGAAACCAGAAGTTAACATACAGTTTACTATATAAAAAGACACATATGCATGTTTTTCTCACTGTCTGATAGGAAATCAGAATGAACCTTACCCGTTTTAGGTCAATTGGTATGACCAAATTATTTATGTTTGCCAAATGCCAGAATAATGAGAGAGAGAATTTTGAAGGCATTTTTATTACTTTCTGCAAAGTTAAAAGTTTACTTATACTAGGATTACTATGCCGTTAAACAATTTTGGACCACCAATATGATGATGTCATGTCTTTGGAAGCTTCTGAGGATTAGTGCCAACATCTGAGTTAAATCGAGACACAGCTGTGGATGTAATTTTTAGCCATGAATAAGGAGTAATAACTCCGAAACGCGTCGGCTCTGATGCGATTCTGCTTTGGATTTCTTGTCATGAACTTTTAATCTTTGGATATAATAAAGCTCTGGAATTTTTTTTTAATGCATACAGAGGTGTGATGCTGGATACTTCAGTTGTTTGTATTTTTCAGCATGAGGAGGTGTCTTCAGCCTAATCCGGGCGTTTACCTGCTGTTTCACTGACCAGATGAGCTGACTTGTTCCATGGTTTTTCTAACTTATGGTAATTTTTAGCACACCAGAAACACACTGCTTCTGTGTGTAATATCATGGGAAAGTCTCAAGAAATCAGCTAAGATATCAGGAACAGAATAATGGACTTCCTTTGTTGCAATTTCTAGATACCTGAAGATGCCTCATTCATCTATACAAACAATTATATGCAAGTACAAACAAGAAGGGAATGTCCAGCCATCATACCGCTCAGGAAGGAGACAGGTTCCATGTCTCAGAGATGAACGTGCTTTGGTAGGACATGTGCATATCAACCCAAGAACAAAATCAAAAGACCTTGTGAAGATGCTGGCGGAAGCTGGTAAGATTGTGTCATTATCCACAGTGAAATGGGCACTGTATCTACATGGGCTGACAGGCCACTCTGCCAGAAAGAAGTCATTACTCCAAAAGAAACATATAAAAGCCAGATTAAGGTTTGCAAATATACACAGGAACAAAGACCTACATTTTTGGAGACATGTCCTGTGGTCTGACAAAACTAAAATTTAATTGTTTGCCCATAAGGACCACCGTTACATTTGGATTAAAAAGGAAGAAGCGTGTAAGCTTTAGAACACCATCCCAACTGTGAAACACGGGAGTGACAGCATCAGATTGTGGTGTTGCTTTCCTGCAGGAGGGACTGGTACACTTAACAAAATAGATAGCATTACAAGGAAGAAGATTATGTGGCAATACTGAAACAACAACTCAAGACATCAGCCAGGAAGTAAAAGTTTAAGCAGAAATAGGTCTTCCAGATGGACAATGATCTGAAGCATACTGTCAAACTGGTTTCAAAGTGGCTTAAGGATTATTAAGCTAATGTTTTGGAGTGGCCATCACAAAGCCCTGATCTCACGTCTATTGAAAATTTATGGGCAAAGCAGAAAAGGCAAGTGTGAGAAAGGCAACTACAAGCATGGCTCAGTTACACCAGTTCTATCAGGAGGAATGGGCCAAAATTCCTACCAACTATTGTAAGATGCTTGTGGAAGGATATCCAAAATGTTTGACCCAAGTCATACAGTGTAAGGGCAATGCCACCAAATACTAATGAAATGTATGTAAACTTTTGACTTTGCAGAAAGTAATAATAATGATTTAAAAATTCTCTCTCATTATTTTGGCATTTGGCAAATATAAACAATTGTGGTAATCCTAATTTACCTAAAACGGGTAAGGTTAATTCTGATTTCATGTCAGACAGTAAGAAAAACATGCATATGTGTCTTTTTATATAGTGTATGTAAACTTCTGGTTTCAACTGTATCTACCAAGCCACATCACAACTCATGACTTAGTTCATTAACTAAGTAGTGGCGATGTAGAAAGTAAGAAGTGGTCACAATAATATACTGTAACTTAACTGTGTATCATAAACAGGCCTAGTAAGAAGTAATGTATAAATGTATTGGTCCCACTGAGGGATCTCCAATCCCAAAATGCACAAGTCTTATTCAGCCACAGCTCCTTATGTAATGCCTGGGCAAGTGTTATGGAACAAGTGCTTCAAAAATCACAGTGGAGACAGAAGCTGGACTCCTTTGTTCTGAAAAGTAAGATACGGGTCATATCAGAAAAAAATAGAACATTGTTATAATGTTGGATAGAACAGTGGGTAAGGGAATTGATTTTATGGATCTGCTGGCTTTTACGTTCATATCTCAATTTCTGGGTACCATTTTTAATAATAATAGAGATGAGAGTTTACTATTTTAGTCCATCATCTATTAGCCAGAGCAGTGAATGATTGCAAAGAATTTCTCATCCTGGAAGACGTTTGTTCATTACAAGGTCAAAACATTGATCTCAATGGGCACAGTGCCACGCTTCTTTAGCCCTGAGCTGGTGCTATAGGGAACAGAATATGTGCTGCTAGGGTCAACTGCAGATGAAGGCTCATCACTAGGGATGCCAGCAGTAGGAATCCCTGTGAACTTCTTATCAACTGGAAATTCTACTAAAATAAAAAAAAAATGTCCAAAGCAGTTAATCTGATTAACACTAGTTCAAAAATGTTGTCTTGCCGTGAAATAGCAGCAGTAAAATAGGTTTAAACTTCCTGAACTTGTTTGTGTACTTGACTTAGTGCTAGCAGTGAGAAATCCTGTATGCAGCTGTAGGTAAGCAAAATTGCTGGCACTACTGTGAAATTACTAATGCGTTAAAGGGCAAAAAACTGTTTAAGGTAACAAAGGTAAGGAGCAGACAAATGCAATAAAAAAATGTCTTCTATCAGTGATTGATTCAAATTTTACTGTATTTGATGGAATGAAGTCATGGCATGGAAAATAGTTTGCTAACAGTTTGTCCCCTTTTTTAACCCCCTTCCCGCTGTGCAATCATAATAATATAGCTCTTAATTTTTTTATTCCCAGCTTTCCAAAAGCCATAACATTTTATTCTTTTACAGTGTTTAGCGCACAGGATAAATTATGTTATATTTTAATAGATCTGACTTTTATACACATGTCTATACCAATTATATGTAACTTTTTTATTATTATTCTTTTAGTTGTAAAATTGCAAATGGGGGTTTATTTTAACTTTTTATTTTTTTTATACTTTTAAATTTTTTTTTTTTACTTTAACACTTGGGGGGCATGATTGCTTGTACACCCTTCTGCAGTATATTAATGATGCAGAAGGGTGTATCAAGATGGCGTTTCTATTACTACTTGCTTGGGGCAGGAAGTAATAGAAGTGATTACATGGCAGCTGTGGAAGTCTTCATTAGGTTTCCTGCTATCATGGTAACTGATTAGCACCCCACGATTCTCATTCATTTAGACGCCACACAGTCTAAAGTATTAAGCAGCAGGGATCGGAGCTGACTTTGTTACCAGCTGTTAGCATCATGTGTCAGCTGGAATAATCAGCTGGCACCTTCCGTGTATGCAGCCGGCTCAGCAGTGAGCCAGCTCCATACAACCTTACCAGTATTATGATGTGCCAGTACAGTATGTCAAATGTCAAGTAAAGTTAAAGGTTAATATCCTGTTGAACAACAGCTTTAATCATTTGATTATCTGATGAGATGTTGTACAACTCTAATATGGTAAAAAAGGCTTTCTTGCAGACATACATCTTTTGATCCAGTAAATGTTGTTTTTTAAATTTTCCATTTTACGTTTATTTATTTTTTTATTCTATATTATCAAAGGACATTTTCTTTTTATAAAATAAAAAGAAAAAAAAAAAGAAAAAAATTAGTGTCACCCTGCACAATTACATTTTATTTCTTTATACTTTTGCTGCTATGGTTAAAATTCTTATTTTAATGTCAATATCAACAGTCTACTCAACTATTAGAAACCGTAATATTTTAAACAAGTTATACTTTTTTTTGAGAGATAATAGTGTGCTTATTATGTGTAACTGCAGAATTCTGTCTCAGTGGGAGTACTGTAGGTCAGATCTGTAAATCAGACTCTTTGTGCAGAGCAGGCAAATCACTCTGTTAAAACCCTTCAGCTTCATCTGCTTGTTTGACTTAGGACTCCACTACTAGCTATAAACTTGACATAGTACCATAAAGACGTCATCAAAACCTTTCCATTAGACCAAGTACAGACTAATGTTAAAAGGCATTAAAGGTTTTCCTGAGTCTACTAAAGTCTCTGAAATGTTCTAATGGTGATTGAAAAGTACACAGTGCTGCCTTATTTCACCCTTTAGTTAGAAAAGTAAAATTAGAAATCAAAGAAAATGTTTCGAGTTGTTTAAAAAGAAAAATACTAATCCAAATGTGTCCTTGTGTTCCTTACATTATTTTTAGAATCTGTGAATTTGTCTATAATATATGGTGAACAGGAAATAAATGTGCTCTGCTGATTGGCTGCAGAGGTCATGTGCCTCTCTTCATTTCTGAACAGTGATATAAACTAGTGGCATGTGACCACCAAAGCCAAACAGCAGCTAAGGTAGTGATGTCTCAGTATAGTAGTGATGTTCAGAATTAATGGCATGTTATCAGAAGGCCGAGGACACGCGGCACTGAATCGAGGGGACAGAGGAAGGTGAGTATACTTTTTTTTTATTTTAATAGGTGCCCTGCAGCTTCTCCTTTCATTTTCTTTTGAGATGGACAACTCCTTTAAGAACCTCAAATGTGTCCTTTGCTAAATAAGTCACTTTGGGCGACATGTATGAATCTTGATGCTGGCAGACCAGTTCTAAATCGCTTTAAGGCAGTGTAGAATATGCCAGAATATACTGTATGAACCTCTTCTTCTGCAGTTCACACATACAAGTGCAGTCTAGTGCCAATACCACAAGTCTGCCTCAGCCAGACCACCTTTAACATGGTCTGTCTGTTCTCTAACACCCTTAATCTTTGGCGCACTAAAAAGTGTCTGTGGCGCATTACAAAGGGAATTATCATGCCAAAGTTTGGAGTGCACCTGTTCATAAATTCTTTTTGGCTCAAAGTACACCAGAAAAATGGTGCAGCCCCATTCATACATGTCGCTCTTTGTGGTGACTAATAATTAGTCTTTGCTTAAAACTAAATTCAGTTACCCAAATTATAGTAAAATACCTGGTTCTATGGTACTCAGAGTAAGTTAAAGCAAAGCACCCATGCTACGTACCCTTCATCTGACCCAGAAACTTAATGAAAATGTATCAACTAGTTTTTACTAGTTAGGACTAGATGGTACACATTCTTTCCTTCTTATTTGTTTTTATTTCTTGATATTTCTTGCTATGTTTCTTTATTTCTTCTATTTTCTGCACATGATTATAGTGGCAGCCAACTTGCCTTAACTACTGTCTACAGCATTTAGAGGTTTGCATACAGTCACAGGAATCACATGTACCATAGAAGTCAATAGACTGAGGATACTCATTGACTTCCATGGGGGAGTTTTTAAGCATGTGATTTGTGCAGAAGTCACTGTAGAGGGAACAGAGGAGGTGATAATATTTTGAATGGTGTGAGCCTGTGTTATCTATTGTTGTCACCTAATCCTTCTTACAAATAAGCTCTAGGGAAGAGAGCTGGGACTTTGGTGTCACCTCTTGAAAGTAGCGTGCCTTTAAGTTACATCTGACCCATTATATAGTCTTGAAGCTTGATAAAAGAGTAAGGTAAACACTCTGAAACTGATTAGAGACTGTTTCATTAAAATTATGACTCATGTTTTAAGGCTCATTAATTAGTCAAATAGGATTTAATGGAATGCTACTTCCAACAGACCTAGCTCTCTACCACAGAGTTTATTTAGATATTGTATTTTTCCATGAAGCACTGCATGAAATATAAGTCTCCTTATACCTTATATCGCTCTCTTCAAAAAAGAAAACTATACTTCAGTAGAGCTAATCCTGTGGCAATAATAAGGAAACTGATGAAAATTAGTCTCTACAAAACAGAAAGTTTCAGACTAAATGATCTAAGTGATATAAAACGCTTAATTTCAGGATATCTGTCATGGATGAAGGTGGATTCACTGAACCACGCAAGCGATGGTATAAGCCATGCCAGGGAGCCGAGTCTAAGTAGCCCCCGGTATTGACCAGAGCTCAGGGAACTACCAGATCACTACCCCTGACGTGACTTACTTACAATGGCAGCTGGGGTGCATCATACAGAATCATTAGATAGAGCTGTAGTAGGGGACAGTCAAAGTGATCAGGGAGGGAAGCAGGCAGCGTGGTGAGGAAACAATAGCAGGAACAACTGGTACATAGATAAGGAAAGAACTCTCTCCAACACTCTCTTAAAACACAATAAGGAACACCGATACTCTGGCAGAGAGTGTAGGAGGAGTCAGCAAGATATAGGGTCAGCGCCCCCAGCAATCCGCCAATTACCAAAGTGCTGACCCTTGAAATCATGAAGAGCTGCCACGTGCATGCCCTAGGCAGAGCGAGGACAGGAGCAGGAGCGCAGCTGGGTAAATATACTGTATGGTTGGGGACAGGGCTGTTCATAGGCTAAATTGCACTCGGGATGGGGTGAAGAAATTTGCCTCCCCATCCCCAGTAACGTAATTTGCCACGATGCTACACAGTGCATCAACATCAACAGGCTCGGAGTGGCCCACAGGAGAATAGGGGAAACCCCCGGTGGGCCCCTGAGCATGGTAGACCTGAAGTTGTTTTTTAACTGCATATACATCCTCAGAAGAGGCAAAAAAAGCAGAGAAAGAGAGACAAAGAGCAAGAGGAAGTGCATAGGAGGCATCTACAGTCATTTACAGTAGCTGTAGGGTGGGCCCCTAATATAAACTCCACCGGTCGGCGCAGAAACGACTCAACTGGTGGGCCCCTAGAGTCAATTCCACCTGTGGGCCATAGGCACCCCAGTCCGACACTGAACATCAACCAAATCCAAAATATGCAAAAAGCTTTAACACAATGTGCTACACATAAAACCACTAAATAATAGTCATTCAGTTATCAAATAACACTGCTACGCAAAAACAGAATCCCACATATCACCAGCACATAGTGGACGAATAATACTGCACACCATGAAAACATATCACCACCACATAATGACTGAATAATACACAATACCATTAATGGATACAAACCATTATTCTACAACCAATATTACAGGAATACAGTGTTGAATATTGGTTCTACACAGGCTCTGCAGATATATAATCGATTAAAGTTACATCCAGGGACTCACAGGAGACGTATATGAAGAGTTGTTCTCGTTTTCTTTTTTTTCTCCATCTGTCCCAGACCACCATGGCATCTTGTCCTGACCATGACTCTTCACTGTAGAATTTACAAAACAAATATCTTAGACTCCTCAATTTATCAGCACTTCTCTACCAATTCCTGCCTCTAAACAACTCCCCATGTATAGCACCCTAAATGATAATAATGACCCCCTTGTGTCCCAAACAGTAAAAGTGCAGTAGGTACACCCCCATACTAGGTAGACAGTCCTCAACTAGGTAGGTGTATAGCACCACATTAGATAGGTCTCCCAATAGGTAGGTATCACCTATTAAGTAGATAGGTAGTTAAATAGGCCTCCCAATAAGTAGAAATATAGATCCCTATTATGTAGTTATATAGGCCCATGTAGGTACTTATTTGCGCCCAGGTAGCGAGGTACTTATATACCTCCTGTGGACAGGTAGTTATATTCCACCTTTAGCAAGGTAACCATCTTCCCCATGTAGTCATTTATTAGCCCCTTGGAGCCAGTTAGTTGCCCCCTGTACCAGATAGGTAATTGCCCAGTGTAGCCAGGTAGGTAGTTGCCCAATGTAGCCAGGTAGTAGTCCCCTTTAGCCCGTAAGTTGTCCCTTGTATCTAAGTAGTTATTTCCCTCTGTAGCCAGGGAATTGCCCCCTGTAGCCAGTAAGTTACTCCATGTAGCCAGTAAGTTGTCCTCTGTAGCCAGGTAGTTGCCCCTGTAGCCAGGTATTAGCCCCCTGTAGCCAGGTAATAGCCCCATGTAGCCAGGTAATATACCCCCTTTAGCAAGGTAATATGCCCCCTGTAGTCAGGTAGAATCCCTCTGTAGCCAGTAAGTTGTTCCCTGTAGCCAGGTAGTTGCCCACTGTAGCCAGGTAGTAGCCCCCTGTAGCCAGGTAGCTGCACCCTATAACCAGGTAGCTGCCGCCTGTAGCTAGGTAGTTGCCTCCTGTAGCCAGGTAGTAGCCCCCTGTTGCCAGGTAGTAGCCCCCTGTACCCAGTAAGTTGTACTCTGTAGCTAGGTAGTTGCCCCTGAAGCCAGGTAGTTGCCCCTGTAGCCAGGTAATAGCCCCCTTGTAGCCAGGTAGTAGCCCCCTTGTAGCCAGGTAGTAGCCCTTGTAGCCAGTAAATTATCCCCTGTTGTCAGTTAGTAGCCCCCTTTAGCAAGGCAGTAGCTCACTGTAGCCAAGAGGTAGTACCCTTCAGCCCGGCTGTAGCCCAGGGAAGCCAGTTCGTTGACCACTGTAGCCAGGTATTTTCCCCTGTAGCCAGGTAGTAGTCCCCCGTAGCCAGGTGGTTGCCCCCTGTTGTTAGTTAGTAGCCCCCTGTAGCCAGGCAGTAGCCCCGTGAGCCAGGCAGCTGCCCCCTGTAGCCAATAAATTGCCCCTGTATCTAGGTAGCTGCCCCCTGTAGCCAGTAAGTTGCCCCCTATAGCCAGTAAATTGCCCCCTGTAGCCAGTAAATTGCCCCCTGTAGCCAGTAATATGCCCTCTGCAGCTAATGAAAATAAAAAAGGTACTCACCTCTCCATGGTCCGTAAAGCAGGTCCAGGAGCCGGCGTTCAGTGTAAGCAGCGTGACGTCATCACGGCACTTACGCTGGCATACAGCTCCCGGGATCTCCTGGTTCAGCTGAGGCTTCTGACCTAAGAGAGCCAGCGATGCAGGGGACGTGAAGAAAGCTGTGCACCCCCTGAGATGCTGATGTGTATGTGCAGTACTTACTGAGCGCTGTACATGCAAGGAAGTAGGCAGCAGGGTAACGATCCATCCTGCCTCCTTCCTGTATCAGTGTGTGCAGCTGCTGATTCTGGACGGCTATTTTACAACGGCTGTGCAGAGTCTCATGCTAACTGTCGGGCCGGCAAAGCGGGCGGCCTCTGCGCCCCCTCTGATGCCCGCCCGCCCCTAGGAACAGCCCTGGTTGGGGAGAGAAGTGCAAAGTGGGGGCAGCCGCAGCCCAGAGCGGGGTCGTGGCATGCTCCATAACAGTAACCCCCCTTAGGTCTCCCCCTCTTCCGACAAAACTTATGGAGACGATCAGGGGACAGATTGGGCTCCAAGGAACCGTCTTCGGGCCTGAACCCCTTCCAGTTAATAAGAAATAATTGATTCCCCCTCACCAACTTTTCTGGAAGGACCACTTTGACCTCGAAGGCATCATCTGAATTGGCCACAGGGAAAGGCGTCACAGAATTTCATGAGAAATGATTAAGAACAAGAGGCTTGAGTAGGGAGACATGGAAGGAGTTCAGGATGCATAAAGTAGGGGGGCAATATAGAAAGATATGACCGCACTCAGGAAAAGTATTCATGCAAATAAAATGTCTTTAGTCCTTTTACAGGCTCCAAAAATTATACACATATAGAAGGTGACTCAATAAGGACGTTTCGGTCACTCATAGACCTTTATCAACAAGTCACTGCAAAATGAACAAAACATAGAACAAAAACATAAGATTGCATAATGAGAAATCATACATACAAATGGTACATATAAATGGTACAGATCCATAAATACACCTTACTCTCCACATACATGTTAGGTGTCCAATATGTACAGTGTAAATAGATACCATCACCATCATGAAATATGGATTTCTAACTAAATACAATATATACAAAATATACACACTATATACACAATATATACAATATGCCAAATGGCAGTATACAAAAGAAATGACTCCTAGGTTCTGACAGGCATCTAATGTAAATAAATATAGAAAGAGGACTAGCAGGTCCATAAACGGACTAATATAAAAAAATAATGCCAATGTAAACAGTCACCATGATGATATGAATAAAAGTAACATCCTTGACTGTTATTAATGAAAAAACTGCATCTCCCTATAAAGCCCTAGGCTACTTACCGATGTGAAGCAGGAAAGAGTAGGAAAAGTGTCGTAGACCTGTGGATAAGGAGCCTTTCAATCTGTAGTGAGGGAGTGCTCAAGTTATACTGTGTATCGCAGCCGTATCTCCGAAACCGGAAGTCGCCGCGCGCTACGTCATATCCGGAAGAAAAGAAAGATGGGAAATGTATTCCACATAATAGGCACGCGCATGTGCAATGGCACTGCGCTGCACTCGTGATATGTGCATTAAAGAGAAACAGAGACACATAAGGGAGAATTACAGATAGATGTTATATAGATGAAGATAAGACATGGATACAAAGAGTGAATTAAAATGCAATAAAGTAAAGTAAAAGAGGGTTCATAAAGGAGGGTTAGATGTACATCTGAGATAAGTGATGAAAATGGGCATGACATAAAAACAGAGAATAGAAAATAAGAGAACAAAAGCAAAAGGAGACAAGGAGGGCTAGAATGCACAATAAGAATAAATCATAAAAAATAGAGAAGGGAAAAACAAGAGGAAAACGGGAAAAAATGGAAGAGAAAATAGAAGAAAAAATGAAGAAAAAATAAAAAAAAAATAGAAGAAAAAATGATAAAAAATTAAATAAAAAAAAATAAAAAATAAAATAAAGTAAACAAAAATAAAAAGTGAAATAAGATGGACTGTAACATACACAAGAGGGAATAATGAAAGAAAATAGTGGTGGGAAGAGGGAAGACACCATAAGGAGAAAAAGAAGAGAATATAATAGAAAGAAGAAAATATAGAAGTGATGACTGATGGTGTCTCACCCTGCTGTACAATCTGTACTACCGTTGCTGAAAAAGAAAAGAGACACAATGCATTAGAGACAAAAGTCCCAGACATAATTAGCTGAACAAAATGTCGCACTCCCTATTGAGGCCATTAGGATGTAGCGTATTAAGTTTAAAAATCCAAGAGGATTCCCTCTCTTAGAGTATCTTAATGTGATTACCTCCCCGTCTTGGTCTTTTGACCTGTTCCAGAATCTGAAAGCGGAGTTGGGAGATATTATGTCCTGCCTCTAAAAAGTGATGCGGTACCGGCAACCAAGTTTTCTTGCATCGTATGGAAGATTTATGGCTGGAAAGACGGTCCTTCATCCGCTGAACCGTTTCTCCAATGTACAACAACCCACACGGACATTTAAGGGCATAAACTACATAGGAGCTGTTGCAGGTGTATGGGTCTCCCAAGGTGAATCTCTGACCTGTTCTGGGATGGGTTACTGAATCTCCTTTAATAACACTCGAACAGTGACAACACTGTAAACATGGAAATGTACCTTTTTTAGGGGAAGATAAAGTAGATTGTGAAGGTTCTCTTTTGGTGGACCCAACATCTGCTCTTACCAGCATGTCCCTGATGTTTCTCGGTCTTTTGGAACACATCAATGGAGGATTCCGGAAGGACTCTACCTGGGGGTATGCTCTCCGTAGGATATTCCAGAGTCGTCTTAAAATATTGTGTATTCCTAACATTCTCGGATGATAGGTGTTAACAAAAGGAATCCTCGTTGGTTTAGGAACCCTTGATTGTGGTGAGGTACTATCTAAGTGCAATATATTCTCTGGATAACCTCTATCCCTAAATTTTGCTCTCATGGTTTCAAATCTGTCTTCTCTTTGTGTAGGGTCGGACACTAAACGTTGGACTTTCATGAGTTGTGACCTAGGCAAAGACTTTTTGATATGTCGTGGATGACAGCTTCTAAAATGAAGGAGATTGTTCCTGTCTGTTGGTTTCACATAAAGGTCAGTGCTTAAGGTGTTGTCCTCATTCTTAATCACTAAGGTGTCAAGGAAAGGTAGCTGACACATGTTAAACTCAAATGTAAATTGAAGTTCAGGACGTATGGAATACAGCCATGTGGTGAACTGTTGTAATGATGTCTTATCACCTTCCCATATGCAAAAAACATCATCTATGTATCTCTTCCATAGTCTGACGTGACTAAGGAAGAGACGATTGTGATACACATGATGATCCTCAAATAAAGCCATATAGGCGTTTGCGTAGGGGGGGGGGGCCATATTGGACCCCATGGCAGTGCCTTTGATCTGTGCAAAAAAAGAATCTTCAAAACATAAATAAGTGTTTTCAAGAACTAATGTCAGTAGTTCAATACCGAATGCCAATTCATCTTCAGTCATATCGGAATTCCTTAAAAAAATGGGTGGCTGCTTCTATACCTTTTGTATGGTCTATAGATGTATACAGACTACATACATCTAGAGTCACTAATAATGCGGTATCTGAGATATTACCAACAGTATTAAGAACAGATAAAAAATTTCCTGTATCTTGTAGGTAAGAAGGGGTTGTCTGTATCAAGGGATTCAGTATTTTTTCAAGATATTGTGAAATTGAAGAGAACACGGAGTCTGTAGATGCAACAATAGGTCGCCCAGGGGGGTTTTCAAGGACTTTATGAATTTTGGGCACTGTGTAAAAAAAACCGGGGTTACCGGATGGTCAACTTTCAGGAAAGAAAAAGTGGAACGGTCAATAATACCCTTGGCCCGATATTTTTCTAGAACCCTATTGATCTTGTCCATAATTCTAAAAATCGGATCTGTAACCAATGGAGTATAGGTGGGACTATCAGATAGTTGTCTCAGAATCTCTCTACAAATAGTTTTCCTTATCCATAACAACGATGGCTCCCCCCTTATCTGCTGGCTTAATCACAATAGTCCTATCTTCCTTTAAAGACTTCAGGGCTTGGGATTCTGCAGGGGTCAAGTTCCCATATATTTTGTTAATCCTAGAGTTTGACAGGTATTCGTCTATCTCCCTCTGTATTATGGTTATGTAGGTCTCGACGGGATGATAAGTTTTAGGAGGACTATATTGACTACTCTTGTGTAAACTCAATTTCTTTATGGACATACGGTTATGTTCTACCTCAATGTTGTCCACAACTGAATCAGAAAAGTGAGCTTTGAGTCTGAGTAATCTAAAGAATGAGTGTAGTTCCTGTTGTAATTTAAATCTATCGAACAATGGAGTCGGGCAAAAAGAAAGACCTTTCTGTAATACCGTAAATTCAATAGGAGATAAAACACGTGATGAGATATTCACAACTAAATTAGGTTCAGTCCTCACAGTCTTACCTGTGAGCGTGTTGTTATATTCTGAGATAGGTTTGAGACGTCCTCTCGTGGACCTCCTAGAATGTCTCTTCCTCGATATACCTTTCTTGGTTTCCCTAAAAAAGGACCTCGTGTTGATTGATAGCTCCTGTCGCTCTCGGACCCCGAGCTGGAATATTCTCGATTAGATCTTGATTGGTTATTATATCTCTGTGGTTGGTACTGCCACCGGTATACCCTTTTATTCCTGTAGTCGCTGGCGTCTCTGGAAAACTTGGTGCGTTTACGTTCCTCAAGAAGTTTTTTGTGTTCATTTATGGACTTATCCAATCTCGACTTCAACGCTGTGAAATCCTCACTAGACAGGGTTGCAGTCAATTGTTGCTCTATTGCGTTGACCTCCTTCTTGGTCTCAGCGATTGATATCTGAAGTTGTTCTATGGTGAGTAGGATCAGATCCAGAGAGCATTTATTTAAAATACTTTCGAATTTCTTACAGAAATTTTCGTTGTCCCGGAACAATGTAGGTTGCAATTGGGATCTAAGACCCCTAGGAATTCTACTGACACGGTAGTACTCAGCAAGGGTGCTGCAGTGAAGTTCATGTCCAATTAAACGTTTGGAAGCTCGTTCCCATTCCTTTGTGTGCAAATCCCTCGCTGGAACCTGGAGGAAGTCATTTTAAAGGTGGTACTTGAGCAATGATAGAGTTTGCTTGTTCCTCAGTATAAGCGAAAGTGTCCGTAGACATGAAGTCGTTCACGTGCCTCAACCCACAATAAATCTTGAGAAAAGTAAAGCAAGTGGGGTGGCACTCAATTCTTCTATAGTAAATGATGTGGTGCTGGTCATAAAACGGTGAATATAGCTTCTACCAATAGCAATATAGAAAGATATGACCGCACTCAGGAAAAGTATTCATGCAAATAAAATGTCTTTATTCCTTTCACAGGCTCCAAAAATTATACAAATATAGAAGGTGACTCAATAAGGACGTTTCGGTCACTCATAGACCTTTATCAACAAGTTACTGCAAAATGAACAAAACGTAGAACAAAAACGTAAGATTGCATAATGAGAAATCATACATACAAATGGTACATATAAATGGTACAGATCCATAAATACACCTTACTCTCCACATACATGTTAGGTGTCCAACATGTGCAGTGTAAATAGATACCATCACCATCATGAAATATGGATTTCTAACTAAATACAATATATACAAAATATACACACTATATACACAATATATACAATATGCCAAATGGCAGTATACAAAAGAAATGACTCCTAGGTTCTGACTTTTTGTTCAGCTAATTATGTCTTGGACTTTTGTCTCTAATGGTAGTACAGATTGTACAGCAGGGTGAGACACCATCAGTCATCACTTCTATATTTTCTTCTTTCATTATACTCTCTTCTCTTTCTCCTTATGGTGTCTTCCCTCTTTTTACCACTATTTTCTTTCATTATTCCCTCTTGTGTATGTTACAGTCCATCTTTTATCACTTTTTAGTTTTGTTTACTTTATTTTATTTTTTATTTATTTGTGTTAGGAATACACAATATTTTAAGACGACACTGGAATATCCTACGGAGAGCATATCCCCAGGTAGAGTCCTTCCAGAATCCTCCATTGATGTGTTCCAAAAGACCGAGAAACATCGGGGACATGCTGGTAAGAGCAGATGTTGGGTCCACCAAAAGAGAACCTTCACAATCTACTTTATCTTCCCCTAAAAAGGGTACGTTTCCATGTTTGCAGTGTTGTCACTGTTCGAGTGTTATTAAAGGAGATTCAGTAACCCATCCCAGAACAGGTCAGAGATTCACCTTGGGAGGCCCATACACCTGCAACAGCTCCTATGTAGTTTATGCCCTTAAATGTCCATGTGGGTTGTTGTACATTGGAGAAACGGTTCAGCGGATGAAGGTCCGTCTTACCAGCCACAAATCTTCCATACGATGCAAGAAAACTTGGTTGCCTGTACCGCATCACTTTTTAGAGGCAGGACATAACATTTCCCAACTCCGCTTTCAGATTCTGGAACAGGTCAAAAGACCAAGATGGGGAGGCAATCACATCAAATTACTCAAAGAGAGGAAATCCTCATGGATTTTTAAACTCAATACGCTACATCCCAATGGCCTGAATAGGGAGTGTGACTTTTTGTTCAGCTAATTATGTCTTGGACTTTTGTCTCTAATGCGTTGTGTCTCTTTTCTTTTTCAGCAACGGTAGTACAGATTGTACAGCAGGGTGAGACACCATCAGCCATCACTTCTACATTTTCTTCTCCTTCTATTATATTCTCTTCTTTTTCTCCTTATTGTATCTTCCCTCTTCCCACCACTATTTTCTTTCATTATTCCCTCTTGTGTATGTTACAGTCCATCTTATTTCACTTTTTATTTTTGTTTACTTTATTTTTTTTTTATTTATTTTTTATTTTATTTTTTATCATTTTTCCTTATATTTTTTATTTTTTATTCATTTTTTCTTCTATTTTCTCTTCCATTTTCCCCCTGTTTTCCTCTTGTTTTCCCCTTCTCTATTTTTTATGATTTATTCTTTATTGTGCATTTTAGCCTTCCTTGTCTCCTTTTGCTTTTGTTCTCTTATTTTCTATTCTCTGTTTTTATGTCATGCCCATTTTCATCACTTATCTTAGATGCACATCTAACCCTTCTTTATGAACCCTCTTTTACTTTACTTTATTGCAGTTTAATTTACTCTTTGTATTCATGTCTTATTTTCATCTATATAACATCTATCTATAATTCTCCCTTATGTGTCTCTGTTTCTCTTTAATGCACATATCACGAGTGCAGCGCAGTGCCATTGCGCATGCGCGTGCCTCCTATGTGGACTACATTTCCCATCTTTCTTTTCTTCCGGATATGATGTAGTGCACGGCGACTTACGGTTTCGGAGATACGGCCGCGGCTCACAGTATAACTTGCGCACTCCCTCACCCCAGCTTGAAAGGCTCCTTATCCATAGGGCTACGGCCCCATTCCTACACTTTCCTGCTTCACAGCGGTAAGTAGCCTAGGGCTTTATAGGGAGATCCAGATTTATCATTAAAAACAGTCAAGGATGTTACTTTTATTCATATCATCATGGTGATTGTTTACATTGGCATTATTTTTATATTAGTCCGTTTATGGACCTGCTAGTCCTGTTTCTATATTTATTTACATTAGATGAATGTCAGAACCTAGGAGTCATTTCTTTTGTATACTGCCATTTGGCGTATTGTATATATTGTGTATATAGTGTGTATATTTTGTATATATTGTATTTAGTTAGAAATCCATATTTCATGATGGTGATGGTTAGTGTTGAGCGATTATTATCGACAAAGTTGAAATCGGCACAGTTTTTATGTTGATCGAAATTTTTAGATCATGCGATAATTTAGGTTAACATCTGTGCATCATCTATTAAGATCGCACCATTTTCGGCGCTTCCTGTCATTTTGGCGGCCAGCAAATCAGCTTACAGAATAGAGCAGGGTGAGATGGGTGTGCGACGTCATGACTGGGATGTGTATGGTTGCGATTGGCTGGAAAAATCAGATGACGTCGTTTTACATAGAACAGCCCTTCCTGTTCATGATCAGTGTCTCTCAGCCTCTCATAGCAGGAGGACGTACGCTCTTCCTGTGTCCAAACAGCCCAGCGAATGTATTCTATTTCTTCACGGAGAAAGCTCTACTGTTAGCTGTGATCCTTACAACTTAGTTAGATCAGACATTGGAATATATTATTTAGTTAGGTAGAGAATTTTAAAGGAGCATCTACCGCTGTAAAGTCATGAGGGGGAAGCGGGGAGAGGGGGGGGCCGCGGGCGAACACAGATAAGCTATATAAAGAATACTGGATAAAGTTCACCAAGACTTAGTGTAGACATTGCACTGCAATAGCTTTATTATTAACATTTTTCTATTGAAATATTTCCCGGATTTTTGGGCAGCCTGAATTATATTAGGATACACATCTTTTCTATAACTGCGGTTTTCTTTGTTTAGGTGCAAAACTCCACTTTTATTATCAGGGATACATTTCAGATAGGTGTTCTTTTTCAATTTTGCCCATTTCCAGCTTTGGTTGATATAGCCACCTTGCAGTTAAATTAGAATCCAGCAATTTTGTAGTCGGCACAGGTTGATAGGTGCCAAAAATACCTTTTATTATCGAATAATTAGAAAATACGTGTTTTTTCACTTTTGCGCACTACAGCTTTGTTCATTGAGGCACCTTGCACTTAAATGTGAATACAAAAATTTTGTAGTCACCACAGGTGAATTCATAGGTGCCAAAAAATACCTTTTATTATCCGAAAACATTACAGATAGTGTTTTTTCACTTTGGCGCACAAACAGTTTTGGGTTCATTGAGGCACCTTGCACTTAAATGTGAATATAGCAATTTTGTAGTCACCACAGGTGAATTGAAAGGTGCCAAAAATACCTTTATTATCCGAATAAAATTTCAGATACGTGTTTTTTCACTTTGGGCGCAGGCCAGTTTTTGTTGATAGATCTACTTTGCAGTTAAATTTGAATACAGCAATTTTTGTAGACACCACAGGTGAATTGATAGGTGCCAAAAGATACCTTTTATTATCCGAATAGATTACGTTTACGTGTGTTTTGCATTTTTGCCCAGTCCAGATTTGTTGATAGAGCCACCTTGCAGTTAAATTTGAATCCAGCAATTGTGTAGTTTACCACAGTGAATTGATGGGTGCCAAAAAATACCTTTTATTATCCGAAAACATTACGTTTAGTGTTTTTTCACTTTTGGCGCACTACAGCTTTGTTCATTGAGGCACCTTGCACTTAAATATGAATACAGCAATTTTGTAGTCACCACAGGGGGAAATTGATGGGTCCCAAAGATACCTTTTTTATCCGAATCCCATTACAGATACGTGTTTTTTCATTTTGGGTCACTAGAGTTTTGTTCTTTTAGGCACCTTGCACTTAAATTAATACAGCAATTTTGTAAACACCACGGGTGAATTTGATGGGTGCCAAAAAAAACCTTTTTTTTTCCCCAATACATTACAATACGTTTTTTTTTTCCCTTTTTGCCCATCCAGATTTGTTGATGGAGCCCCCTTGCAGTTAAAATTTGAATCCAGAAATTTTTTGTATTACCACAGGTAAATGATAGGTCCCAAAAATACCTTTTTTTTCCCGAATAATTACAGATACGTTTTTTTGACTTTTGCCCATCCAGATTGTTGATAGAGCCACCTTCCCGTTAAATTTGAATCCGCAATTGTGAGTTACCACAGGGTAAATTTAAAAAGGGTCCCAAAAAAAATCCCCTTTTTTATCCGAATACTTTACAGTACGTTTTTTTCATTTTGGGGTCACTAGGAATTGTTCATTGGGGCACCTTGCATTTAAATGTGAATATAGCAATTTTGGTAGTACCACGGGTGAATTGAAAGGTGCCAAAAAATACCTTTTATTATCCGAATACATTACAGATCGTTTTTTTTTCCCCTTTTGGGTCACTAGAGCTTTGTTCTTTTCACCTTGCATTTAAAATGTGAATACGAAATTTTTGTGATCCCCCAAGTAATTATAGGTGCAAAAAAACCTTTTTTTTATCCGAATACATTTCAGATACGTGTTTTTTCATTTTGGGCGCAGGCCACTTTTTTGTAATTACTTTGCAGTTAAATTTAAATACAGCTTTTTTGTATCACCACAGGAATTGAAAGGTCCCAAAAAATACCTTTAATACCCTATACATTTCAGACAGGTGTTTTTTTCTTTTTTGGGGGCAGTAAAGCTTTTTTTGATAATTACTTTGCATTTAAAATTTTGAATCCAGCAATTTTGTTTTGATTTGAGGATTTAGAATAGCTGTGTTTTTCCGCTTTAAAAAGAATTTTCCAAAAACTTTTCCCATACTTCTAAAATTTTTTTATATTTCTGAACATGGAGCGAAATTCAGGGTTAAGGAGCAAAAGGGGGGTAGGACATGAGGTAGAGGTACGAGAGAAGGGCTCCCCAGTGCTGGGGACAAAACCAGCCAGCGGATCGTCAGTTGAGGGGCCGTCAGCCTGTCATCGGGGTCAGGGCCCCGGGAAAACTCTAAGAACAGCATGCCAACTGCCTTCAGTGGTTAATGCAAACCCGCATCCCGCAGTCTTCCTGCTCTCCCCTCACGGCCCCAAATGTGTCATCAATCATCAGCTCCGTAACATGAAGCACTCAATGTAAAACTCGGGGACCCCCCACGTGGGGTAATCCATTTTCTGAAATCTTTAGACAAAAAGGGTTTGGGGGCAAAGGATGTTAAAAGATCAAGGGCCAAAAAGGGGTTTTTTTCTCTGCTCTGCCCCATACTGATGCCTCAGAGGGGAGAAGGAACCGGTCAATCGGCAAAAAATCCCGGGCGGTCGGTACGCCTTGCAGTCCCCTTTGGGTTGTAGCCCGCAGCTCCGGATGCAGAAATTCAGGACGAGAAGTCACCTTGTTATGGATGTGAGACATTGCGGATCCAACGTGGTCTTCTTAGCAGAATTTGCTTGCGACGCTTCATCATGGCAAGGAGAAGGTGATGGGGTGTGTCAGCCGGGTTCCGCCCCAAAAAGGGGAAGGGGGGGTGCAGAAGTCCGCTTAAAGATTCCGCCCGCCCCGGGCAGCGCAAACCCCCTCCTCGCTTACGCCCTCAAAAAAGGCCCG
>JAODAL010049575.1:0-28075 GCA_025379985.1 Phyllomedusa bahiana | reverse complement strand
TGGACCTTTTGACGGGAAAGCGGGGAGGGGGGTTTGCGGGCCCCTGGCGGGGAATCATATCAGCGACTTTGCGGGGGGGGCCCCTTCCTTTTTGGGGGGGGACCCGTATTGACATACCCATCGTCTTCCTCTCGCCATGATAAAGCCCCGAAAGCAAATTCTGCGGAAAGAAGGATGGATCCGAAAATGTGTATCATCATCATCATAAACAAGGGGCTTGGTCGCCCTGATTTCTGCACCCAGAGCTGCGGGCTACAAGCAAGGGGCACGAAAGGCGTTGCCGCCCCGCCCGGTTTTTTTCCCGTTGACCGGCTTCCTTCACCCCCTTGGGGGCTCAAAAATGGCGTAGGCAGCAAAATCATCCTCTTGATCTTTTAAACATGCCTTCGACCCCACCGCTTTTTGTCATCAAAGAGGTCTTCAGACAATGGATTATCCACAGTGGGGGTACACGAGTTTGACATTTGGGCTGTTTCAGTTGGACGGATGCTGATGATGCTGATGACGAATTTGGGGCCCGGAGGGGAGGCGAGGGGTAAGACTGCAGTGCGGGTTGCTTTTTCCATGAAGGAAGTTGGGCGATGTTGTTATTAGATTAAGGGGCCCTAAACCGCGATGACGGCCTGGGTCCGAACTGAGATGCGGGATGCGTGTTGCCCCGCTGGAAGGGCCCCTTTCTCGTCCTTACCCCCTGTGCTCCCCCTCTTTGCTCGCTTACCACCTGCATTTCGCTCCCTGTCCCGAAATATAAAAATTTTAGAAGGTATGGAAAAGTTTTGGAAAGCTTTATAAAAGAGGCAAAACCAGTTTCTCAAATCCCCCCTAATCAAAACAAATTTTGCTGGATTCAAATTTTTAATGCAAAGGGGGTTTTATAACAAATCTGGAGGGAAAATCCAAAAAACCGATTGTTATGTTTTGGTATAATAAATGGTTTTTTTGCCCCTTTTTAAATTTTCACCTGTGGTAAATATAAATTGTTTTTTAAGATTTACGTAGATTCTGCGTCAATGACAGTACGGGTGCCAAAAGTCAAAAAACAGTAATTTTGTTTTGTAAAATAAACTGTATTTTTTGCACCTTTAAATTTTCCCCTGGGGTGAATATGAATTGCTTTTTTAAAGATTAGTAGATGCTGCGTCAAAAACAGCTGGGGGGGGGGGGCCAAAAGTCAAAAAAACACGTAACTTTTATGTTTTGATATAATAAACGTATTTTTTGCACCTTTAATTTCCCTTGGTAAAATTAGAATTGTGTTTAAGATTTGTAGATGCTGGGGCAATGAACATTTCGGGTGCGAAAAAAGTCAAAAAACCGTAACTTTTATTTTTTGTATAAAAAATGTATTTTTTGCACTTTAAATTCCCCTGGGGTGAATATAGAATTTTGTTTTAAATTTTTACGTAGTTGCTGGTCAATGAACGTATGGTGGCGCAAAAGTAAAAAACCGAAAATGTTATTTTTTTTGTTATAATAAACGGTATTTTTTGCACCTTTCAATTCACTGTGGTGAATATAGAATTGTTTGTTTTAGATTTACGTTGATGCTGCTCAATGAACAGTATCTGGGTGCCCCAAAAGTCAAAAACACGTAACTGTTATGTTTTGGGATATAATAATCTGGTATTTTTTGCACCTTTCAATTCCCCTGTGGTGAATATAGAATTGCTTTTTTAAGTTTTTACGTAGATGCCCCGTCAATGAACAGTACTGGGTGCGCAAAGTCAAAAAAAACACGTAACTTTTTGTTTTTATATAACTGTATTTTTTGCCCTTTCAATTCCCCTGTGGTGAATATAGAATTGCTGTTTTAAGATTTACGTAGATGCTGCGTCAATGAACAGTACTGGGTGCGCAAAAGTAAAAAAAAAAGTAACTGTTATGTTTTGATATAATAAACGGTATTTTTTTAACCTATAAATTAAACTGTGGTGAATATAGAATTGCTGTTTTAAGATTTACGTAGATGCTGCGTCAATGAACAGTACTGGAGTGCGCAAAAGTCAAAAAACACGTAACTGTTATGTTTTGATATAAAAAAACTGTATTTTTTGCCCCCTTTTAAATTCACCAGTGGTGAATATAGAATTGCTGTTTTAAGATTTACGTAGATGCTGCGTCAATGAACAGTACTGGGTGCCCCAAAAGTCAAAAAACCACGAAAAACTGTTATGTTTTGATATAAAAAGGGTTTATTTTTTGCACCTTTCAATTCACCTGTGGTGAATATAGAATTGCTGTTTTAAAGATTTACGTAGATGCTGCGTCAATGAACAGTATGGGTGCGCAAAGTCAAAAAACACGTAACTGTTATGTTTTGATATAATAAACTGTATTTTTTGCACCTTTCAATTCACCTGTGGTGAATATAGAATTGCTTTTTTAAGATTTACGTAGATGCTGCGTCAATGAACAGTACTGGGTGCGCAAAAGTCAAAAAACACGTAACTGTTATGTTTTGATATAATAACGTTTTTTTTGCACCTTTCAATTCACCTGTGGTGAATATAGAATTGCTGTTTAAGATTTACGTAGTATGCTGCGTCAATAAACAGTACTGGGTGCGGCAAAAGTCAAAAAAAAACGAAAATGTTATGTTTTGTTTTAATAAACGTATTTTTTGCACCTTTCAATTCACCTGTGGTGAATATAGAATTGCTGTTTTAAGATTAACGTAGATGCTGCGTTCTATGAACAGTACTGGGTGCGCAACAAAAGTCAAACCACACTGTAACTGTTATGTTTGATATAATAAACTGTATTTTTGCAACTTTCAAATTCACCTGTGGTGTATTTAGAATTGTGTTTTAGATTTACGTTGATGCTGCGTCAGTGACAGTTACTGGGTTGCGCTCAAAAAGTCAAAACAAACACGTACTGTTTGTTGTGATATAAATAAACTGTATTTTTTGCACCTTTCATTTCACTGTGGTGAATAATAGAATTGCTGTTTTAAATCTACGTAGATGCTGCCGTCAATGAACAGTACTGGTGTGCAGCAAAAGTCAAAAAACAAGTTAACGGGTTTATGTTTTGATATAAATAATCGGTTTTTTTTGCACCTTTCAAATTCCAGCCTGTGGTGAAGTATAGAATTGCTGTTTTAGATTTTCGTAGATGCTGGTCAATGAACAGTAACTGGTGGCAAAAGTCAAAAATAACACGTAACTGTTATGTTTTGATTTAATAAACTGTCATTTTGCAACCTTTCAATTCACCTTTGGGAATATAGGAATTGCTGGTTTATAAGATTTTCGTAGATGCTGGTCAATGAACAGTATGGGTGCGACAAAAGTCAAAAAACCACACGTAACTGTTATGTTTTGATATAATAAACTGTATTTTTTGCACCTTTCAATGTCACCTGGTGGTGAATATAGAATTGCTGTTTTAGATATGATTTACGTAGGATGCTGCGTCAATGTAACAGTACTGGGTAGCGCAATAAGTCAAAAACCGTAACTGTTATGTTTTGATATAATAAACGGTTTTTTTGCACCTTTCAATTCACCTGTGGCTGAATATAGAAATTGCTGTTTTTAAGATTTACGTTAGATTGCTGCGTCAATGAAAACAGTACTGGGTGCGCAAATGTCAAAGAAATCACGTAACTGTTTTGTTTTGATATATTTAACTGATATTTTTTGGCCACCTTCTCAATTCATCCTGGGTGAATATTGAATTGCTGTTCTTAAGATTTACGTAGATGCTGCGTTCATTGAACGTACTGGGTGCGCAAAAGTCAAAAAAACACGTATATGTTATGTTTTCGTATAATCCACGGTATTTTTGCACACTTTCAATTCACCTGTGGTGACTATAGAATTTGCTGTTTTAAGATTTACGTAGATGCTGCAGTCAATGGAACAAGTAATGGGTGCGACAAAAGTCATAAAAACTAGTTAAATGTTTTGTTTTGATTTTAATAAAACGGTATTTTTAGCACCTTTCTATTTCACCTGTGGTGAATATAGAATTGCTGGTTTTAAGATTTACGTAGATGCTGCGTCATGAACACAGTTACTGGTGCGCAAAAAGTCTCATAAAAATCACGTAAAAACGTTATGTTTTGATATAAATAACTGTATTTTTTGCACCTTTCAAATTCACCTGTGGTGATATAGATTTGCTGGTTTTAAGATTTACGTAGATGCTGCGGTCATATGGAAACAGTACTGGGTGCGCATAAAAGTCAAAAAATACACTTATCTGTTAGGTTTTCGTTTAATACACGGGTTTTTTTTGCACACTTTCAATTCACTGTGGGGAATAAGAATTGCTGTTTTAAGATTTTACGTAGATGCTGCGTCAATGAACAGTACTGGGTGCGCATAGTCAAAAAACCAGTTATTGTTTTGTTTTCGTATAATACATACGGTATTTTATGCACCTTTCCATATTACCTGTGGTGATATAGAATTGATGTTTTTAGATTTACGTAGATGCTGCGTCTTTGAACAGTACTGGGTTGGCGCAAAGTCATAAAAACTCGTAAAATGTTATGTTTTGATATAATAAAACAGGTATTTTTTGCACCTTTCATTCACCTGTGGTGAATATAGAATGCTGTTTTAAGATTTTACGTAGATGCTGCGTCACATGAACAGTACTGGTGTGCGCACAAAGTCAATAACACGTAACTGTTTTGTTTTGATATAATAAACGGTATTTTTGCCTACCTTTCATTTAACTGTGGTGAATATACGAAATTGCTGTTTAACGATTTTACGTTAGTTGCTGCGTCAGATGACAGTAACTGGAGTGGCTAAAAGTCAAAAAAAACACGTAACAGTTATGTTTGATATAATAATACTGTATTTTTCTGCACCTTTCATTTCACTGTGGTGAATATAGAATTGCTGTTGTAAGATTTTCGTAGATGCTGCGTCTATGAACAGTACCTGTGGTGCGCAATAGTCAATAAAACACGTAACGGTTATGTTTTTGTTATAAGTTCAAATGTATTTTTTGCACCTTTCAATTCAACCTGTGGTGATATAGAATTGACTGTTTTAGGATTTACGTAGTTGCTGCGTCAATGACAGGTTACGGGGTGCGCGCAAATACGTCAAAAAATACACGTAACTGTTATGTTTTGATATAATAAACGGTATCTTTTTGCATCCTTTCAATTCTACTGTGTGAATATAGAATTGACTGTTTTAAGATTTACACTGTTGTTGCTGCGTCACTGATCAGTACGGGTGGCAAAAGTCAAAAAAACACGTTACTGTTATGTTTTGAATATAATAAACCTGTATTTTTTTTGCACCTTTTCAATTCATCTGTGGTGAAATATAGAATTGCTGTTTTAAAGATTTTAAGTAGATGCTGCGTCAATGTACAGTACTGGGTGCGCAAAAGTCATAAAACAGTATCTGTTTATGTTTATTCGTATAAAATAACACGGTATTTTTTGCACCTTTTCAAATTCTCCTGTGGTGATATAGATTTGCTGTTTTTAGATTTACGTAGGATGTGCGTCAATGAACAGTACTGGAGTGCGCAAAGTCAAAAAACAGTAATGTTATGGGATTGATTAATAAACGGTTATTTTTTGCACCCTTTCAATTCACCTGTGGTGAATATTGTATTGCTGTTTAGGTTTACGTTGGATGCTGCGTCAATGAACAGTAACTGGGTGGCGCAAAAAGTCAAAAAACGCGTAACTGTTATGTTTTGATATATAAACTGTATTTTTTGCACCTTTCAATTCACCTGTGGTGAATTAGAGATTTGCTGGTTTTAAGATTTTACGTAGATGGTGCGTCAATGAACAGTACTGGGTGCGCAAAAGTCAAAAAACACTTATCTGTTATGTTTTTCGTATAATACACGGGATTTTTGCACCTTTCAATTCACCTGTGGTGAAATATAGAATTGCTGTTTTAAAGATTTACGTAGATGCTGCGTTCAATGATCAGTACTGGGTGCGCCAAAAGTCTAAAAACACGGATCTGTTATGTTTTCAGTATAATACACGGTATTTTTTGCACCTTTCAATTCACCTGTGGTGAACTATAGAATTGCTGTTTTAAAGATTTACGTAGATGCTGAGTCTTATGAACAGTACTGGGTGCGCAAAAGTCAAAAAACACGTAACTGTTTTGTTTTGATTATAATACAACGGTATTTTTTTTACCTTTCAATTCACTGTGGTGAATATTGAATTGCTGTTTTAAGATCTACGTAGATGCTGCGTCAATGAACGTACTGGGTCTGCGCAAAAGTCAAAAAACACGTAAATGTTATGTTTTGGATTTAATAAACGGTATTTTTTGGCACCTTCAATTTCACCTGTGGGTGAATATTAGAATTGCTGTTTTTAGATTACGTAAGATGCTGCAGTCAATTGAACAGTACTGGGTGCGCAAAGTCAAATAAACACGTATCTGTTATGTTCTTTGTATAATAACACGGTATGTATTTTTTGCACCTTTTTTTTTTTTTTTCAATTTCACCTGTGGTGAATATTAGAAGTGTGTTTTAGATTTATTAGATGCTGAGTCAATGAACGAAGCTACTTGGTGAGCAAAGTCAAAAGAAACACGTGAACTGTTATGTTTTGATATAATTAAACGGTATTTTTGCACCTTTCAATATTCACTTGTGGTGAATATAGAAATTGCTGGATGTTTTAAGTTTTACGTTGGATGCTGCGTCATTGAACGTACTGTTTGTGCGCAAAAGTCAAAAAAACACGTAACTGTTATGTTTTGTATAATAAACGGTTATTTTTTGCACCTTTCAATTCACCTGTGGTATATAGAATTGCACATAGTTTTAAGATTTACGTAGATGCTGCGTCAATGAACAGTACTGGGTGCGCAAAAGTCATAAAAAATCACGTAAACTGTTTTGTTTTGATATATAAACAGTTTTTTTCGAACCTTTCATTATCTGTGGTGAATAATAGATTGCTGTTTTAAGATTTAGTAGATTGCTGCGTCAAATGAACTCAGTACTGGGTGCTCGCAAAAGTCAAAAACACGTAACTGTTATGTGTTTCGTACGATACAACGGTATTTTTGGCACAAACAACCTGTGCTGAGTGCTGACTACAGATTGCATGGATTGTAATTTAAGTGCAAGGTTGAAATTATAAACAGTCACAGGTGTAATGGTAAATGAACACCTATCTGAAATCGTTACTGATAATAAAAAGTGGAGTTTTGCAGCTAACAAAGTGACCTGCAGGTTACTATGATAAATGATGTTTATCCATATATAAGTTCTGACTGCCAATATCCAGGAAATACTTCAATAGCAAACTGTTAATAATAAAGATAATTCCAATTACAATATCTACACTAAGTTTGGTGAAACTTTATCCAATGTTCTTTATAGTATAGAGTTGTGTGTGTTCGCCCGCGGGCCCCCCCCCCCCCCCCCCCCCGCTCCCTCCGCGTGACTGTTACAACTAGGTAGATGCATGCTTTAAAATTCTAATAGCTATACTACATAAAATCTTCAAATCTCTTAATATAACTAAAAATTGGAAGGATCACAGCTAATATCAGAGGTTTCTCTGTGGCAAGAAATAGACTAATTCGTGAGCTGTGTGCCACAGGCAGAGCGCCACTGTCTTTCCCTATGAGACGCTGAGAGACACTGAGGCTGAAACAGGAAAACGCTGTTCTATGTAAACGAGGTCAATGTGATTTTTTCCAGCCAATCGCATCCATACACATCCCAGTGAATGACGTCTCGCACACACATCTACACTGCTCTATTTCTATAATCTGATTTGCTGGCCGCCAAAATATTTACAGGAAGCGCCGAAAAAGGCGCGCTCTTAATAGATGATGCTCAGATTTTATCATTAATTATCGCATGATCTGGGAAAATACGAACACTATAAAAACCTTGCCGATATCAACTTTGTCGATAAAGATCGCTCAAGACACTTAGTGGTGACTAACCTTATTGCAGTATTCACATTAAGTGTCAGGTGCCTTCAATGATCCAAGCTGTTAGTGCGCCGCCAAAGTAAAAAAACACGTATTGAAAATTTATTCGGATATTACAAGAGTATTTTGGGCATAAACCCACACTGTGCTTAATTGAGGGATTCTATTTAAGTACAAGGTGGAAATATCAAACTAAAGGATGGAATGGGGCAAAATTAAAAAAAATATGAACCCTATATGAACATGGTATACTGAATTATAAAAGTGGTAGTTTTGCACCTAACAAAGAGACCTGCGTTACTAGTAAAGATGGCATATGTATAAAGGGAAACTTATAGGTCAACGTCCTCTTGTGCTCTTATCCCGTTCTGTGTATCTCGAGCTTGCTCTGCAGACACTTCTGATGGTCCTCCGCGGCTCAGCGGTAATACACAGTGCACAAAACAGAAATGGCAGCCGACAGCCCAGATTATGCTGCAAGGACATTAACAGCTTACGGATCCAGGTGGAGTGAATGCAAATAAACTCTATTCCGGTGCCATTCGGCAGTAGTTACAGTAGGCTAAATAGAACAAACTTCCCACTGTCAACGCGTTCGAGCGTGCATGGCTCTTGATAACGACATAATACATTGGGTATATTCCCTGGTTTAAAACTCTTAACATTAGCCAATAACTGATTACAATATGTTATCACATCACTTCCTGTGCGGGCTATGGTAATTTTTAAAGGGGCAGAAGGGAATCACTAATGGATAATGTTAATATCTGTATAATAGATCTGTTCTATAATTTAGACCTTGGGGAAATCATTGTGCCCAGGTCAGTATCCTGATGCTTCTCTATATCGTTCTCTTTACCTGCCAATCTCCCCCTTTGGTGATGGTTTATTACAACCTGTTTCAATAGCATAGTATATAAGGCTAGAGTAATCTCCATCATGGGTTTCTAAAAAATGTTTGGCGGCTCCTGATACCTGTGTATGTTGTATTCCCCAATGCTATACAGGTGTTTGCCTATCTAGTTTTTAGTTTTCTAGTTGTACAGCCAACTACGACATAGTGCATTCCACCCACATAGATTACATGAGGACTTTCGCAGTTAAGGAACCTTAAGATTGTTGTATTCTTGCTTTCCTTCAGTATTTATTATAATGTGGTTGTTTTTTTGGCTTTCGGACAGAGATTGCAACCGATTGCTCACATGGGTAAAACCATGTTGGTAGTCAGGCCACGTATCTTGTGATTTTTTTTTGGTGTCAGGGCACTTGGAGAAATTATGGAGCCTAGTGTTTTGCTCCGTTTTAGTGGCACACATTTAACACCTCTGTCTGATGATATTGACAAAACTGGATCCTGTCGTAAGATGTTTTGGTTCCTTGAAACAGCCCTTTTAATTTCATTTAAAGTTGTCTACATATACTGGTAGTATATACAAGTGCTTTTCACTCGTTATGGTTTATGTTCCTTTGCTTTTTGTTTTTTGTTTGGGGTGTTGTTAACCAATAATTGCTGTTGTGTTTTTCTTTGATTTTATTTTCTTTGGCTTTTGTATGACTGTATTCTGTATTAGCTCTCTGTTGTTATCTATGAAATCACCTTTTTGATTTGTTCGGCTAATCTCCTATCGCCGTGTGCAACGCTCGTTGACCCTGACATTTTCCCCAATAGGGGATAGCTGCCACTGTGTGGAGAAAGAGTGGACAGCTATCTGCATCAAAATAGAGTTCCCCGAATGGGTTTTCCTATAGAGGGTACTAACTATGTTGTTCAGATACAGTATCGCCTTAGGTGAATATCTAAAAATGGCATTTATACCTGGTTCCGAATTACTCATGAATTTTAGGTTAAACTGATTTTGTTGATGTATTCAAGGAACCCTGGGGTATGGACGGCCTTCATCGTGATCCCCAAATGACAAGAGGTCATCGATGTAGCGTCCATACCACAGTATATACTCCCCAAAGGGGTTAGTATAAGTTGTAAATAATAACTGTCTTCAAACTTGAAGTAGTTATGTTATTATTTACAACTTATAGGAGCCCCTATGGGAGCTACCTCATCTCCATCTCTTGCGACACAATTCCTATTGGCCTGGTGGGAGCACCACTATATATTACAGTGTTACTAACCCTTTGGGGGTATGTATTCTGTGGTATGGACGCTACATCGATGACCTCTTGGTCATTTGGGGGGTCACGATGTCGCGCCGTCTATTAACCAGCGTTCTTGAATACATCACCAAAATCAGTTTTAACCTAAAATTCACTGGTAATTTGAACACAGGTAGAAATGCCATCCCCCTTTAGATATTCTACCTAATAGGCGATACTGTATTGAACAATTAGTTAGTACCCTATATGAAAACCATTCGGGGGGAACTCTATTTTGAGGGCGACACAAAAAAAATCATAAGATACGTGGCTGTACTTACCAAAGGTTTTTACCCAATGTGGAGGCCTATCGTTGCAAATCTCGTCCGAAAGCAAAAAAATTACCACATTTAAATACTGAATGGAAATAATGGAATACAAATTCTTAAGGTTCCTGTAACTGCGATTAGTCATCATGTTTCTTATGTGGTGGAATGCACTATGTGTAGTAAAAAATATGTTGGCTGTACTAACTAGAAAAACTAATAAACTAGGAGGCAGAAAAACACCTGTTTTTAGCATTAGGAATAAAACATACACTGGTATCTTGAGCCGCCAACATTTTTTAGAATAATCCATGATGGACATTGCTCTAGCCTTATTTTCTTATCGCTATTGAACAGGTGATAAACCATTCCGTGGGGGAGATTGGGCAGGTATAGTACGATTAGAGAAGCATTCTGGATACTTGAACCTGGGCACTAAGATTTCCCCAAGGCTAATTTATATAGAAAAAGGGATCATATGGTATACATATATTAATCATTTTCATTAGTGATTGTTTCTACCCCCTTTAAGAAATTACATAGCCCGCACAGATAGTGATGTGATACATATTGTATCAGTTTTATTGGGCTATTTATGTTTGGTTTTAAACATGGGAATATACCCCATTGTTTTAGTTCGTGATCAAAGCCTGCACGATCGAAACGCGTTCGACAAGGTTGTTCTATCTTTTAGCCTACTTTGTACTACTGCGTTTTTGCACCGGAAACTAAAGTTTCATTTGCATTCACTCACCTGGATCCGACAGCTGTATGTCTTGCTGCTTAGCTGGGCGTCGCTGCATTTCTGTTTGTGTATCTAGAAAAGATGTGGTATCCTATGAAATTCAGGCTGCCCATACCAGGAAATATTTCAATAGAAAACAGTTAATAATTAAGCTATTGAAATGTCATAATAAAGGTCTTTGGAACTTTATCAGTATTCTTTTTAGAGCTTGTCTGTGTTGCGCCGCGGGCCCCCCCTAACCCTTCGCTCCCCCGTGATCTTTACAGCGGTAGATGCTCCTTTAAGAATTCATCTACACCTAACTATTATCAAAATCTTCCATCTCTAAATCTACACATAAATAGTAAGGATAACAGCTAATAGTGAGGTTTCTCTGTGACGAAATATAATAATTTTGCTGAGCTGTTTGGACACAAGCAGAGCGCTCATCATCCCTTCTGCATCTGAGACGCTGAGAGACAATGAGGGCTGAACAGGAAACGCTGTTCTATGTAAAACGAGGTCATGTGATTTTTCCAGCAATCGATACCATAACATCCCAGTCATGACGGGTCAGCACACCACATCTATCCTGACTCTATTGTGTAATATGATTTGGCTGACAGCCTAATAATTACATGACATAAAAAAAAAAAAAAAATAAAAAAAACGCCGAAATTGGCGACGTTCTAAATAGTTGTGCATAAAGATTTTAACCTAAATTATTGCATGATCTAAAAAATCCGATCAACACAAAAACTGTGCCGATTTCAACTTTGTCGATAATAATCGCTCAACACTAAGTATAAGTCATACCATGCACCTTATTTATGAACCCACATACCACAGGTTCATAATACTGTAGCATTATACACTTCTCTATAAAGATTTAGAAGTGGAGTGCAGCGCCAAGTTTCATACAAGTCCGTGAGGCTGCGCAAATTTTTTTGCATACTTTGAGCCAAAAAACTGTTGTAGCCGTGTTCTATAGATGAACAGTCATTCACCACAACTTGATGCATTTAGCACCACACATGACACTTTTGAATGTGACAAAAATACACCAATGTTTGGAGCCAAACTACTGTGCAAATCCATACCATGGAAGGAACAAATTTTGCCGCATAACACTCCATGTGCCAGTGTTTGGCGCATAACACTTTTTCATGCATACTGTCAGATCGTACACTATTTAAAACAGATGTAGAACGGGCCAGTCAGCACTGTTCATACATGTCGCCCTAAGTTTTGAGAACATTGCAGTAAATAGTGTTGCTTTAATAGGGTCCTGTTTGGTTTGCAACTGATTTGACCAAGCTTGTAAAAATATACAGGTTCAGGACATTCTGAACAGAATTTTTTTTCTTCAGTCCTAACTAAAGCCTGAACACTATAACTGATGCTATCCCTAATTCTAAAATGGGCTTTGGGTTAGGGCAAGTTTTGTTTACTAGATTTTAAGGATTAATTTACCATTCTCCTATGCCACCAGTCTCTCCTTATTATCACTGCGATTTAAATGCCAAATCCACATCCCCTCATCCATACCGGTCTGCCATGACTTTCAGTTGAAACCACTAACAATAGTGACCTTGCCAAAAGTTTTTCAACCAAGACTAGGGTTGATGCTCTCTGTTCGGTTCAACACTTGTTTGACTGAATTTGTGGAAAAATTCAGGACGTCCTGAACCCTAACTCTTTCACTCTGGCACTAACCATAACCCAAAGTTGGGGTTAGTACTATTTACCGGTGTGTAAAAGGTTAACCTACCACCAACCAGTGCTTCCAATCTGGTGGCTCTGTTGGTCCAAATAGAGTTTATCTATTGTGCCATTAGACCAAAAGTGATGTCAGAACTGAAGTGACATCAGAATGTAGGACGTTGACTCTTAAAAAACCAGTGTGTAACCTCTAACCCCTAATTTAGCCTTGGGGCTACAGTCATGGTTGATTTGTGCCGACTCAAATTGCTTGGATTCAGGTCAAATTTGAATTAGGCCTTAATCCAAAGCACAAAAGTAAACAAGACCATTTGCAAAGCTCTATAATTTATTTATTTTTTTTTTAAAGTGATTACAACGGTGAATATATTCTTATTGCTTATTTTGCAGTTAGTGCTTGTCTCCAATTTGCAACCAGACTCCCAAAGAGAATAAAGTTCGGCACCATAAAAATATAGTATAGTACTGATAGTTTTATTACTGATATCAATGAGTAAGGGCAGTTAATGCCTGAAACACATAAGCGCTAGTATGGACCCAATATGATTTTCTTTTTGTTTTCCATTTATGGTGTTATTTTATAATTTTTTTTAATAAAGCTATCAGTGTTTTTTTACCATATTTTGATGTTGCTGAACCGTAGTCTCTCTTTGGGAGTCTGTTTGAAGCTGTTTATGTACTATTAAGTCAGGAAGTTCAGAAGCACATCTTTCTCGTGAGTATCTACAGCATTTTTCCACTCTACGAGATTTTTTAGGGTTATGTGCTGCACAGTGAATGAGGACTTATACCGTATATGTGTTTCAAATGAGAGCCCTTGCAAAATTCTATTTATTATTCTGATGAGGTTCCTATTACAGTATATGCTATATAATTGTCATCTTATAATGGAATGTTAGGGCATTTAGCATAAAACATTTTCCATACTTTTATTTCCACTTTTGACTGCAAATGTGTTTGCTGCTATTCGTTCACAATAGATACAAAAGGGACACATAGGATTCATCGACATTTCAAGGATTAAGAACTAATACACAACAGATGGCAAACTGGTACTGGCAGAAATGCTTGAGTAGACTTTTACAATACTAAGCGAAAGTAGGTCATTCATTAAATCAGTGGAAAATACACAAGGTTCTTTTCTCAATCTTTTCTGGGATCCATTACCTCAAATATTGTGTTGAGTATAATTGCTATGTAATGAAGCAAATGCACAAACATCTATTTTATAATCCAAATGTTGTTGTTTTTAAAGCATTTAAATGATTTTTTTTCACATTTTCATGCCATACAGAAGCAGCAACAATATAGTATCAATAAGATTCAGTTGTCAGAGACACAACTTAAAGCTGCTGGCAGTGTCAGACTGACGTTCTTTGGGCCCAATCTCTATACAGGACTTGAGCAGGGGCCAGTTTTAAGTTCCTAGGTCTTAATGTAAAAACTGCCCCCCTCAACTGTTTCAGGATATTCTCATTGCGATTAGTGGTTTTGTTCACATTACGGACACTTGCAATGAAAAATCTAATGAGAAATTGTCAGAGAATCCTCTTCAGAAATCTAAGCCTAAATAAAATGTCTGGAGTGGACGTGCAGTTTGATATTCTGTAGATTTCCACATAGATTAGCCCAATTCAATGCAACCAATTAGCATGTGGCAACAAGATGGTCAAAATATGATATGTCCACACTTTTTATTTTGCAAAGTGGATTTAAAATATGCAGTAGAAAAAGAACTGAAACCTCTGCTTGTTGACTTACAGACAAGCAGAGGGGTCAGATATTGAGCCAGTTACTGCTCAGATTGCCCAACCATGATAGCACATTCAAACTCAAGGCCAACAGGCTAAATCCAGCACTCTGCATCATTCTGTGTGGCCTGCAAGACCTTAGACACAGCGGTTTGGATGCAGTTGGACAGAGGCAGCCACATCAGCACAGGATTCAGAGATCTGGAACATACCCCCATAGTGCTCTGTTCAGCAACTTACAGGTGGTGGAACATCTCTCACAGCCCTAAAGAGGCACCAATTGAGGGCAACCATAATGCTGATGTGGCCTTTGGTGAAAATGACTTTGACCCCACCTGGATTATAGAATACAATTCATACTTATCACTCCCAGCAACAAAGCTCTCCACAGTGTTGGATCTCCTATATCTCCTTAATTTTTTTCTGTGTTTATGCTCTTATGCCCTTTGCTCTTCCCACTGTCATCAACAAGATTTTTCATTAGCTGTACCAGTTCTCTTGAACTGAACTGTACTAACTTGGACAAACAGACAAATTATAACAAAAGAGTAATAATAACCTTTATATAGTGCCAAAGTATTCTGCAGCACTTTACATAGTAAAAAACTTCTAATAGATCAGGCACAAAGTGTGAAGGCCCTGCTCACGAGAGCTTACAATCTATGTTAGAGTAGGGTGAGACAAGACGTGGGAAGTGCTTGGTTTACACAATGCAGCATGTGCAAAGTCTTGGAGATGAGCATAGGAGGTTCGGGTGATTGAGGCATTTGGTTGAAGATCATCAGTAAAACTAAGAGACAGGGTAGAGTGATAGACAGAGATGAGGAAGGGAATGTAGGAGGGTGCAGCACTGTGGAGAGCTATAATATCCTCAGTTTTAAGGGTGCCCTCAAAATATCTTTTAGAAAGGTCAATTACATTCCCTTATCTAACTCATTTATGTTTACCCTTATTAATCTGTTTTTTTATTTAACTCCTATATTATTTCTCAGAACTTAATCTCTTTATCTGATAGTAAACCCCATACTCCTTGCATACACTGACATTGGTTGGTTGACTGACTTGTGCACCTTTATGTTTAACACTTTGTTTTTATGGCAAATGGTATTTTTACCCTTTGTGCCACCACATTTTCTTCCTAGAGAGTAAACCCTTGAGTATGTTTTTTTTACTACTTTACTTACTAAACCATTGTTTGAATTGTTGATTAGTTTATTATTTTGTAAATTTTAATTTGTACATGAACCCTTTGATTTGATAAAATCAGGAGAACATGTTGGTTCTATATAGAGATTAACATTAGCATTGTTACAACATTAAAGGGGTATTCCCTTTTTAGACTTTTTTCACCTTTCCATAGGATATGAAAAAAAATCCAAAATTCATGGGAACCACTGGGTAGAATTGCTCTTGACAGGTTTATGCAATCACATTGACAAAGGTCTGTTGATCGAAACATTTGTAGAAATGATTCTCTATGAAGTGGTATTTAAGATTTTGTAATGTACATGTTCACCCGGATCATATGCATCATGTTAAAATGCTATTAAAATAAAGTTATTTTTTTGCAAATCATTTTATTGATTGCCGTTGAAGATATTTTGGATGGACAGTTGGGCATTGGGTTGGAGAGTTCCGACAGGTTTATGGCTATCAGAGTTATGCCCTATTGTTGTCAAAGCTAAGGTAAAGTAGACCACTTGGACTCTTGTAGTAGGCCACGTATGTGCCTGGAGCCAGCCCTGTGTATACTCAGTGTCAAAAATGTGATAATAATTTAACAAAAACCATGAGACGCTGTAGTGTGAAATAACTTACTCTTCATTAGTTTCCCCCCAAAAAAATATAAAGCAAACTTAGAGACTATGCTAAAATTGTCTTGAATGTTCAAAATGAGAGGAAAGACTCGAAGGGCTTTTCCTATTCCAGACATGTATCATCCATCCACAAGATAAGTGATCAATATTTGATCAAGTGGGGTCCCACCAATGGGACCC
Source organism: Phyllomedusa bahiana (assembly GCA_025379985.1). Lineage (NCBI taxonomy): Eukaryota > Metazoa > Chordata > Amphibia > Anura > Hylidae > Phyllomedusa > Phyllomedusa bahiana. Next base: position 11,554 of record JAODAL010049575.1, on the reverse strand, counting down.
CACTAATCACTAAAATAGGGACCAATAGTCTTTCATTCTTGAAGGATTTGAACAGAACAGTGGTCGAGCATGCGCCCTGTGCTCCATGTAAGGCAATGTTCACATGGCTTATTTTGGGACGGATTTCAGCCCATAATTCGCGCCGTACTGTGCGAATTACAGGCTGAAATCTGTCCCAGTCATTACGGTAATCCACAGTTCTTATAGAGAACTATGGATTCCGTCTCCTCTCCCCGCTCGCCAAATATGGCGAGCGGGGGGAAATGGACATGTCGTGGTATACGCGCCGTGGACAATGAATGTCTATGGGGCCGGCGACCTGCCGGCCACCCCGCCCCCTCTGCCGAGCACACGGCGTAATTGTGGGCGAAATCTGTCCCGCAATTACGCCGTGTGAACTTGGCTTATAGGCTATGGGACTGATGAAGATAGCCACGTACAGTACTTATCTATCTTCATCAGTCGCATAGTCTTTTCATGGAGCAGAAATGCAAATGTTCAATTGTGGATTCATTAAATCTGTGAAAAATGCAGGACTCTTGATAAAATTTTAGTGATTGTGAGAGGGACCCTCAGCGATCAGACCTCTATCACCTATCTTGTGGATGGGTGATACATGTCTGACATAGGAAAAGCCCTTTACGCATTTCCTGTCATCTTGAAAATCCAAGACAATTTTAGCACAGTCTCTAAGTTTGTTTAATGTTTTATTTTTGGGCAAACTAATAACAAGTATGTTATCTTCAACTATAGCCTCTCATAGTTCTTGATGAATTATTATCACATTCGGGACACTATGACTATACACAGGGCTAGCTCCAGGCACACATGTGGCCTAAAGCAAGAATCAGAGTGGTCTACTTCACCTTAAAGTGGTTTTGGCAAGAAGTGAGTTCCTTACCTAACAGGCTGATACTCCCCTCTTAAGGTTTGATAAAAGGGGCATTGTGTTTCTGTGTTTAAAAAAACAAGTACCTCCTCTTTGATGTCATCACTCCACCTCCCATGCACATTCCTGATACTCAGTCTCTGTAGCTGAGCAAACATTGTTTTGCTAATCCACAGAGGATAACTGTATTATGCACAAGCTATATGCGTTTTATTTTTCCCTCTTATTTGCTCAGGAGAGAAGATAAGCTCAGCAGGCAGCCTTCTTTCATTCCTTCACAAACAGCTGCAGAGGGAAATGGAGGGGGGCTGAGCAGAGAGCCAGGGAGCGTCTGCATGTTTACTCAGATAATTACATCACAACCAGTGGATTTTCTATACAAATGATACAGGATCTTTTCTCCCCAGTTCCTTCAAAGCTTGTGCATGTTCCCTGCCATAATATAAGAAGTGCAAACAACACAAGCGCAGCCAGATCAGCTGCTGATTGCTCCTGGATATATAATGTAAACAGTCAGGAAACTAAGGGCATGTAAGGAAGGCTGTAGCTCTCACATGCTTCACTTTTTTAATGACATGTATCCCACATCAACATTGTGGATTGTGGCAAAACCCCTTTAATTTTACCATTGTTGGATGTTTAGAACTATCTTCTCAGAGCTGATACCTCGCTGTTAGCGTAATAGGAAATAAATCAAAGTGGCAGACCTCGTATCTGAATTATTAGCTCATATGAGTCACATACAATACAATAGTTTACTTAAATAATTGTTAAATAGGGAATATAATGGTTCATTTAAGGTATATATGCTGTGTGGAGATCAGCTTAATGGAGTAGGACACTGCGTTGTAAGGGCTTATACAGTTCAGAAATGTTATTCCCATAGTGCAAAGTGATGACATATAGTTAAGATCAGCTCCTATCAGCTTCTGGTAGTGTCTAATGTAAACTGTCCGGAAAAGGGCATTTAAGGAAGGCTGAAGCTCTCAGAGGCTTCACTTTTTTTTGATGACTTATATTTAGAAAAGTGATTAAATACCCATTTTGAAGGATCCCACGTCAACATTAGATCGTGGCAAAACCCCTTTAACTTTGAGGTGAACAATAGAGTATCCTTACCAAATAGGCATAAACCTCCTGGAACTCTCCAACCCAATTAGCTCTGGTATCTGACCAGGTTAACTTGTGCTGACACTATCACTGTCTAGAGAAGTAGCTTAAAGCTTCTAGTCTCCAATGCTAAATCTGAAACTGTCCTTTATAATGTAATTGTCATGTAATTTGCAGTACAAGTTTCCTCATGTGGGGTAGAGGAATTTCATGACCCAGATTCCACAAAAATCTTTGCACCTCCACCGATACTTATCATTTTGACTTAGTATGCAATGGTTAACAATATTTTTCCATTTTCTGTAACATGTCTATAATAGAAGAGTACATTTAACTTTATTGTAAATAATCTCATTTGAGTCATCACACGTCTAAAAAAGTATAACATTAATTATATTATTTTAAGCAATGATACATAAACCTTACTCCTTCCCTAGACTCCTATTTATAAGCATTCAGTCATTTTTTTTAATGGAGCAAACTACATCACTTGGACAAACATCCAGCTGTGTGTCTAAGGATCTAGAGAGCAGCTTAATGTGTTTGAAGCTCATATTTGGCTGTCTGGTCTATAATATATTTATACATGTTTGGAAGAGACCTTGTATGCTTTTAAGAGATCTGATTCCCTCGGAATGCACAGTAGGTGCAGTTTCTTTTAATCACAAATTATCACCTTCACAGTTGTACAAATATATCTTTAATGAGCCTTAAAAATAATGTATTCACTTTTAAAGTTGAAAATATGTTGGTAATATTTCCAGACCACTTTCTTAGAAGAAAGACAAAAATCTTCTATCGAATTTATCTCACAGAGTTTAATGTAATTTTGTTTTCTTCTAAAGTGGTGGTGACGATAACTAGAGATGATCGAACCTTAAAAACTTTTAAATGTTCTGGTCGAACTTCGAACCCCATGAAAGTGAATGGGAAATGTTTGGGTTAATTTTTTATACCTATACAGGTGAGGAGAAGCTATAATTACCATCCATTACAGTACACAACCACTAGGTGCATTATACGCTGGGCCCAACACAGTGAATGCACCTAAAAATGATACGCTGTGCCCCTTCATAACACATAGCATATTATTGGAAGTGTAACAGAGGCGCATAACATATCATTACTAGTTTATGTAATGCGTCTATCGCCTATAAACTAGTAATGATATGTTATGTGCCTCCGTGTGGACTACCACTACCTCCTGCGATTTGCTCAATGCGCCTCTTTAGGTGCATTATGTTTACTATACAAGGTATTCCTGATTCCAGATTTTTGAGAGGATCGTACTGTCAGGCGCACTTTACACTGATTTAATGCACCTAAAAACTATTAAAATAGCGTGTCAAATGCGATGTAGAATGTGAACATTTACTTGAACAAACAGTAAAATGTTTGGTTTGGCTTGAGTTCTAAAAAACCGTGAAGTTCGACCCGAACTTTTCTTGAACGGTTCAATCAACACTAACGATAACGAATAGAACAAGGATATCAAAAAAGTTATGTCTTAAAATGTAGAGCAAGGTGTGGCATTTTGCTAACCGGACACACAAAGCAACATGTCTCATGTTTAAACATCAAAATAATAGATAAATTAAATATCTGCTACAATTAAGAGCGGTTCCACCCAAAACGCGTAAGCGATTGCAATAAAAGCAATTTAATATGTAACCAATAACATATTGATGTTTTAATTGGTGATGGATCAAGCCATTGTTTGGTGTAACAATAAATTAGATAAGATAGCTTGTGTAGTAAATTCACAAACTTTGCACTCATTGGTATAACAAGTAACAATGAAGATCCAATAGCAAAAATATCAATGGAGCTGACCCTGTAATGCCTTCAACTAGTTATAATGAATGGCATAAAAATAACAATTTATTTAAATGAATAATTTTATCCCTACTACATTATAATTTATATACTCTATTGATACTTGAAGTGACATGCATGATATGATCTATACAAGCCTCTGGTCACACTGATATAAAGGCTATTATTTGTGATAGAAAGCTAATAGGGCTAATGCATCCATTTGAGTTTAATAGAATCTGGCAGGTTTCCATTTTTTTTGTCTGCATAGCAGACTACTCTTTTCTGCTTGTCAACAGCAAATCCCTGATGACTAACTTTTTACTGCATGTTGTTGTAAAAGTTATGAAAGAGGAAAAGCAGCACTATAAACAGCCTCAGAATAAAAAAATAAAATAACATAAGAATATAAATATACATAAAAGTGCATACAAATTACAAGTTCCCAGGTTATGACCACAGCTAATATCCAGGCTAGGTCTACATGGCATTGGACAAAAAACTAACTTAAAATCAAATCCTAAAACCTTTCAATAAAGAGATTTTTGTCCAGTGCATGTCAAAAACAGCTCAAAAAATGACCGTTTTTGGCACGCTTTGATGCGTTTTGCATTTTTGGTGCGTTTTTCACGCACTCTTGCCGTGTTTTTTTTTTTTTTCGCAGAAATGCACAGCATTAAAATTGCTGTGCATTTCTGCAAAAATCTTGCCAAAAAACCTCTGACACTTTACATAGGCTCCAATAGTAAATTTTCTGCCCTGATCTGTCGTTTTTTGCAACATGTTGCAAAAACCAACCAGCAGCAAAAGAAAAGTTCTATGGAGACTATAGTCTATGGGATCTGATTTCAGTCATTTTTTCAGCAGTTATAGAAAATGAAAAATGCTGAAAAAGCGATTGAAAATGTGTTCAGTGGAGACGTAGCCTAATGCAGATAGCAACTAGACAGGCAGAAAGGGACTCATTAAGGTATTTGTAGGTTGTCAAACATATCTGGAGCCATGCTGACTGCATCTCACAACTGCTGTAGCAGTGTTTCTCAACTCCAGTCCTCAAGACCCACCAACAGGTCAAGTTTTCAGGATTTCCTCAGCATTGCACAGGTGATATCATTACTGTCAGTGCATTTTGCACAGGTGATTTCATTATTGTCAGTGCATTCTGTGGGAGATCCTGAAAACATGACCTGTTGGTGGGTGATGAGTAGTGATGAGCGATTATGTCGACTATCGTCATCGGGTCGATAGTCGATATTGTCAATTATCAAGACTATTTCCGATAGTCGATAATAGATTATCGCCGATTACCATTAAAGTCTATGGGAGAGGAACAACACCTTCATTATTACACCCAAACAGGGCTGGAGAAGCTGGAATTAACATCCACAACCGTCAAATGGATACGTGCTACATCTTAGGCAACACACTTAGGTTATAAAAGCACAGAAAAAAAGTTACAGACCATTCACTATCCCTGTCTTGTACCATAGCATGACCCTTAAACCTGCATGACCCACAAATTAAAAAGTGCCAGAAGGCAGTATGATTTGAACCACCATTTTACTTGAACTGGACATTGAATATCTCTGTCCTGGAACGGAGCATGAGCCCCAAACCTACATGACCCCAGATTAAAAAGTGCCGGAAAAAGGAGTCTTTTAACAAACCATTTTTTGTTTCACTGGACATAGACTATTCCTTGTCCTGGGGCACAGCATGACCCCAAACCTGAAAGACCCCCAGATTTAAAAAGTGCCGGAAAAAGGAATCTTTCAACCACCATTTTAGTTTCACTGGTCATAGACTAACCCTGTCCTGGCCAAAAGCATGAGCCCCAAACCTGCATGAGCCCCAGATTTAAAAACTGACGGAAAAAGGAGTCTTTCAACCACCATTTTAGTTGAACTGGACATAGACTATCCCTGTCCTGGGTAACCTACATCTGTTCAGAGGAATATTTGTATCAGCTATTTTGTACATGCAAAGTTTTTTTAGTATTTAATTTTAGAAAACACATTTTTAAAAAAGGTTGGATCCCACCACGTCTTTGTTTCTCTTTTTTTAATTGTATTAAATGGGTTGTCTCAATACAGGGATTGCTAGCTATTTTAAAGATCTTGCAAAAAAAAGTCATTTTGCAATATGTGTCCATTAACATTGTCCTCCCTATTCCCTTTTCTGACAGCACCATACCCTTGACCACTCTTGACTTTTGTGAAAAAAAATGTCTGTTAGAAACCAATTTTTTACAATGGCCCCGTATATCCATTTCACAGAAAACATCCCCCCAAAAAAATCAAAACATGACCCTTGAGCCATTTTTTGAAAAATTGTTAAGAACAAATGTCTGTTATTAAAAAATTTTTTTTAGAATGGACCTGTGTATAGGGGCATTCAAACAGCATGACCAAAAAAATTAAAAAAATGATTCTCAGTCCTGTTAAAAAATTTTTGGGGGAAAATGCCATTTAGAAGCCACATTTCTTTCCCAAAGGGACCATGATTAAGCTGTATCTCACAGCACCATGGCCCCCAAAAAAAATTATAAAAATACTTCTTAGCCACGTTAAAATTTGTGGGGGAGAAATCCATCAAAGCCACATTTCGTTCCAAAGGACCATGATTATAGCTGTATCTCACGCAACTGACGCTAAAACCATTGACAATGCGAAAAATTCTAAAGATGAAGTTGTAAATGGAATAGGGTTTTTTTGTCATGAAACCTTGCTGTTTTTTACAGTCCCCCCTCACAGCAAAAAACCAAAAAATAATTTTTGGGGAATGAAATAAAAATTGTAGTAAGAAATGATCTTTTTAAAAAAAAATTTTCAAGGGACCATTTCTGTTTAAGGGGAATGGGAAGTAGACCGGGAAAAACTAATCGGTGACCCGCAATTGGGGCCACAACACACAAGATCCAGCCTGATTCATTTAATGAAAGCAAACGATCCCATTATCTGGGAAACCGATCGTTTGTCTGTAATGACCCTCCAGCTGTTAAAGGTCCCTCAGATATACCGGGGCTGCGGGGCGGGACAACACTCTTTTGGTGCGACGAGGAAATTCGTCCATTTTGGATCCCAAAAATAAAATTGGGCCCAGAAAAACATCCAAACATCGGTTTGGGGGGGGGAGCGATAGTCATGCACCAAAATCTTAAAGTCTCGGGTGTTGTATGGTGCCCTGCATTACATGAGTTGTGGATGGTAAAAAAATGATTGCCAGGGGGCACCCATTTAGGCTTCTCCCACCTTGCCTCTGCTGCTGCGGCCGCTATGGCTGTTGGCACTCTATACTATCCGTTTTTTCACGGCATTTAAGAACGTGAAGCAGACCAACAATGCCCCCATTGATCAACGGGGAAGGTCCCATTTCCTGCATTTCCCTTTCTATTTGGGTGGGTGGGGGAAAAGTGCGAGTTTTTTTTTGTACCGGGATCCAGGAGGGTGGCCACCCTAATGTTGTTCATTTTTGATGGCTTAATGCGAGGATATTTTGGGAGGAAATGGACATCCAACACTCAGTGAAGATGGAGCTTGTTTCCCCAAGCCTCTGGGTCGAGGGCACTAAAAATGTCTTCCTCATTTCCTCCTCCGCCTAAAATTTCGCTAAACCTTTTTCCCAAAGGCGGGAGCGTAACGTGGGTGTCCAGGAAACCCCTCCCCTCTGTTTTCCCCGCACAGCTTCAACACAGCCCGACTTGCCCAAGATGCACCTGAGGCTGGGGTTTGCCCCCTTGCACTAACCCTGGACCCCAAACTACTGCCTATGAAGCCCAATAAATTGAGAAACTGTGGGGGCCGGTTTTTCGACAGAGAAAAAGGGTTCGGTGTCCGCATCTGTGTCCGTCCCTCCTCCGTCGCGGGGGGACCTGATTTTCGAGGCCCCAACGATCTTTCCCAGAACTAAGACATCACAATGTCAGCTAAAAGGCATTGTCTGCACTGACCATTTTGGGGGGCTTCTTCAAAACGGCAAGGATGGGCAAGCTCTTTCCCTGCCCCACTCTCGGTGGCTCAACACCCCAGTCCCCCCGCTGCTTGTCAGGCCATGTGTCACTTCGTACGCGTAAGGCATTGCCTGCTGCCACAATCGCTGGGCATGTGGGGGGTGGAATTCCAGGTGTTCCCCACGCAACAATGAGACGGTTGACGGGGGGGCCCGCGAGCTGCAACGCAGCCAGGCGGGACAAGCAGGGTGGAACAGCGGAATCGAACTCAGACCTCGGCCTCCTCAGCGGGCAGTTCAAAACCCCGGAAAGCGTTTTAGAAATTTCTGGATGACAAGGTTCAACATTTGGGCCAAGGAAAGGGGAGTGCCCAGCCTATCGATCTTAAGAGCGGCCACAGATTTCGACCGTTATCGCACCCCAAACCTGCCTGCAAAAGGGGTTTTTCACCCAGCCAGCGCTCGGTTCTTTTTGCGGAACCTCCACAGCCCCTGACCGTGTGTGAACGGTCCCAAGACAATTAATTTTACCCACCCGGGTTTTTCTCTGGGGGTTTTCTGAGCCCCCAAGGACCTTTGGGGGGAAAAAACCCGCCACCATCCCCGCGGTTTTTAAGAGCGGCTTACTAGTCATGTGCGGGGGTCAGATGGGCTTTTTTCCCGACAAGAGCAGACACGCGCTTGAAAATTTGATGACACGTGGGTGGCCAGGCGGGGTGGCTTTTCTGGGAAAGAAAGCCTTCTCGGGGATCTGGGATTGGGGGCAGGCAAGGGCCATGACTGGCGGAAAACCCCTCGTGCCACCAGACGGAAAGGTAAAATTTTCCCAAGCAAAAGCCTGGAATCCCCACTTAGACTTTTGGGGTTTGGGGTGGATTGGGTTTTAAAATGTTTCTTTTGCTCCCCAAACCCGGAAGCGGAAGGTGGCTGCTAAACTGGCCGCTGTATGGGATGCAGGTCGTCAAACTGGTGGAAGGAGAAGGGGGGATGGGTCTCTGGTGGTGCGGTGGTACTCGGGGGACGGTGGAGGGTGAAGCAGAGGGTGATCCTTTATCATGACCTGAGAGAATGGGCAGCTAGGACGCTTTGGGCGTGGGGAGGAAGGGGTGGAGACAAGAGGGGTGACAGTGGTTGGAAAGCCCGCATCGTTGTGGCCATTTTGGCCCAATGTTGCCTCCCTTTCAACTCATGCATTTGCTGATGTGACTAACATGTTGGGGGTGATTTAAAAAACCCAAGATTCTTGCCCCCACTGTCTTTTTTGGCAAAGGGGGCATATGACTCGCTTGGGGGAATCAAGGGTTTTTAAAAAGGCCCAGGGTTGAGAGGTCTGGGCCTTTTCAACGCCGATAAGCGAGAAGCAGTGTTTCCCCGATCGTGGCTGGCGGAATATCTCACGGATTCGCGAAAAACCCCTCCCCTTTTTTTAGGGGGGACCCGTTCTGACAAAAACCCCCCCCGTCTTCCCTTCGTCCCGTGAGAAGCACTTGCCCAAACAAATTTGCTGAAAAGACCACATTTGGGTCCGCAATGTCATCTCATCACACAAAACAGGTGACTTCGTCGTCCTGACATTCTGCATCCAGGAGCTGCGGGTACAAGCAAGAGGGACTGCAAGGGGGTTGCCACCGCCCCGGGGTTTTTTTCCAATTGCCAGCTTTGATGGAATAACGGGGTCAAACAACAAAACACCCCCTTTTGGCCCTTGATCTTTGAAAAGCCTTGACCCCAACCGCATTTTTTTCATCAAAGAGGTCTTCAAAAATGGATTATCCACAGTGGGGGTACACGAGTTGAATTTGGGGTGCCTTCGCTTCTTGTTGGGGTGGTGCTGAGATGCTGATGATGCATTTATGGCCCTGACTGGGAGGACGAGGAGGAAGATGCTGTGCAGGTTTTCATTTAAACCCCTGAAGAACAATTGGCGACGCTGTTTGTTATTGAGATTCAAGGCCCGACCCAGCGATGACAGGCCTACGGCCTGCCCCCCGACGATAGCTGGCTTGCTTGTTGTCGCCGCACGGAAGGACACCCTTTTCTCGTACCTCTACCGCCATTTTCCTACCCCCTCTTTGCTCACTTTCACTTGCATTTCGCTTTATGTTCAAAAATAAAAATTTAAGAAAGTATGGAAGAGTTTTTGACAGTTCTTATTAAAATGGCAAATCACGCTTTCTTAAAATCCCTCTAAAAATTTTTCAGCCAACTAGGGTTAGAAAAAAGAAAAGTTTCTAGCGAAACCTGTGAAATGGGGGTTGGAAAAAACGTAAGACAAAATCAACAGTGTTCCTTCCTTCATCCCGGGATTTTTCAACTGCCCCGTAGGACTAGGAATTTATAGTTTTCAACAACTATCTCAAGTGCGCTATCTCGCCAAACGAGATTCAACAAACGCAATAAAACATTCAGACGTTACCGGTGAGAAAAACGTTTTTTGAAACAATGACAAAGGAGAACAGTTGCAAAAAAAATTTTTATAGAATTGTCATACAATTGGGTATTTGAAAAAAAAAAAACCGGGCCGCTCCACATGCAATACGGCTATTTTAAAAAATTATCGGATAAAAAACGGGTTGGTTTTTGCACCAATGAAATACACCAACAGTAATAAAAAACACCTATTTGAAATTTATAAGGAAATAAAAGGTGTGTTTGCCCTAGAAATACACCTGCCAATTTCTAGCAAATTTCTGTATGGGTATAAGTCAAGATGGTTTTGAACAAAACTGAGCTGTGCCAAAAATGAATAACATAATTAAATTGTTATGATAATAATAGATGTTTTTTTTCACCATGAAATCAACACCCAATTAATAGCAAAATTCTGTATGGTAATATCCCTAAAAGATGGGTCTTTTTCAAAAATGGGCCCGGCCCAAGTGAACAAAACCTAATTAAATTGTGAAGGATAATAAAATTTTGGTTTTTGCACCCATGAAATACACCGGGTGACTAGAAAGTTCTGTATCCCTGTTAAAAACAATGTAGGTCTTTGAACAAAACGATTGCCCAAAGTGAAAAAAACCCAATTAAAACGTGTACAGATAATGAAAGGTGAGCTTTGCACCATCAAATACACCGCAGTTACTAGAAAAGATCGTATCCTAATATAAGTAAACATGGGTCTTTTAACAAAACTGTCTGCGCCAAATGAACAAAACCTAATTAAATTTTGTCGGATAATAAAAATGGTTTTTGCCCATAAAATACACCTGCCGGGGGGGAAAAAAAGTTCTGTATTATTGTAAGTACAAAAAGGGTCTTTGAACAAAACTGAGCTGCGGGGCCCAAAGGGGGGGAAAAAAAACTAATTAAATCTGTACAGATAACAAAAGGTGAGTTTTGCACCTATCAAAACCCTGCATTTATTGCAAATTTCTGTATGGGAAAAATAAGTACAAGATGGGTCTTTGAAACAAAACGGGGTGGGGCCAAAGGAACAAAACCTAATTTAAAATTTTGTAAGATAATAAAAGGTTGTTTTTGCACCTATGAAATACACCTGCGGTGACTAGAAAAGTTCTCTATCCTATTTAGAGATGGGCGAATTTCCCGGCAAAAAATAACTTCGTTTCCCAAGTTTGTTTCCATGCTTAAATAGCAAGGGAGCTTGTTTGGTCTTCATACAATTTGTTTTTTGTAGACACGCAGATGACGCCGCCCCTCTTAGAACGCTTCACTCAAAATTCCCTGGGCATTTAAAGAGGCAAAACGACCAAAAAAACTAAGGGGAATGTACCTATAAAGTCTGGCAGCGACAGCAGAAAAAAACAAGCTGAGGGCTAAAGGGGG